>PVJS01010429.1:0-47670 GCA_004027185.1 Glis glis | reverse complement strand
AGGGGGAAGAGAGGGTCTAGGCAAGTCCAGGTCAAGTCAACCCTGCATCATCATTCTGGACAAAACATGTCTCCAGTGATCAACATGTCCACATGCAGAACTGAGTAGAATCTGACCGAAAGGTTAAGGCAGCAAAGGCGACAGATACATAAGGACAGAAACAAAATCTATCCATCCCTATCAGTCATCTAGGGAACATGTTTTAATCTGCTTTTTCATCGCTCTGACCAAAATACCTGACACAAACAATGTAGAGGAGGAAAAGGAGTTTTTATTTGGCTCATGGTTTCAGAGGTTCATTCAATAGTTGACCAACTCCAAGGCAGATATCATGGTGGCACAGTATGATGGAGGAAAGCTGAACTCAAATCAATGGCAGCTGGAAGCAAAGAGCCAGACAAGAAGTGACCAGGGACAGATATAGTTCCCAAGGCCACACCCCCAGTGACCTACCTCCTCTAGCCACACCCAACCTGCCCCAGTAACCACCCAGGAAATCCCTTCAAATTGTTAATCCTTCAGTGGATGCATCCACTGATGAGATTAGAGCCCTGGTTCCATTATTTCGCCTCTGAGTATTGTTGCCTTGGGTACATGCTGTCAACACATGAGCCTTTGGGGACATATTCTAAGCCCAAACCATAACAGGGCACTGCAGACCCAAGAGAGGAGTCAGTGTTTTCAACCAAAGCAGACTTCAAGTTCCTGGAGAGGAACCTCGGCAACCTTTATAATCATAACCCACACGTCACAGGTGCGACCTCCAAAGTGAGGGATTCTTAATCAATCAAGAACAAGTGAAGCTAGAGGGTTCATTTAGGCTTGTCTTTAGTAACACCGGCACCTATTCCTCGTCTGGGAAAGAACTTCACACCTGTGAATCTGCCCCTCTCTCTCTGCCTCTCTCCCTCCCCTAGATGACCACTGATCTGTCTCTATGGACTTGTCCTTTCCAGAATTTTCATAGTGGAATCACAGGATTGTGGTCTTGTGTCTGGTGTGTCCCTTGCCACAAAGAATATGTCAAACACTATCATTTTATACTGAAAGAATCTTTGTAAGACGTATATTATCTGGTTCTTGAAGTCAGACTCTTCTGTCAATCTACTGGGCTTTTTTTCTTTGTTGAAAGATCTTTAGTAAATTAATACTTTTTACTAACTACATGATTGTTAAGTTTTCTACATTTTCCTGAGTCAATTTTGGATATTGTTTTTCCCAAGGAATTTTTCCATTTCTTCTAGATTTTCAAATTTTCTGATAGAAAGTTGTTCATAGTATTCTCTTAATTTTTAACTTCCTGCTGTATACATCTTCCATAAGCAGGTCTTGTTGTATAACCATCTTCCCTTGCCTTCCGGTCCCCAGGTCTTTCTGTCATGGGCTTCAGGACACACAGCCACTGGGTTCTACCTGCCGCCTCTGGTCCCTGCTCCATTCTGCTTGGCTCAGGCTGTTGAAGGGCATGCTCTTCTTGCTTTATATCTCTCTACTGCTTAGCACAGACTCACCCATGGCTTCTTTCACATGATGTACATACACAAACCTATAAGACTCAATCACTATCCGGAGCATGAAAGGGAGGAAAGGGGGAGGGAATAGGGTGGGATTGGAGGGAGGGCTAAATGTGCAATGTGTGCATGTATGATGTTCATACCCTGACATATATCAAAATGTGTAATTACAATGCACCAATAAAAATAATAAATAAATAAATAAATAAAAAACAGAACCCCCCAACAAAGATAAATTTCTCATCTATATTTAAGATATACAACCTGATGTTATAAGACACATATGATAGAAAAATGGTTTTTATAGTGAAACAATGAACATATCCATCGTTTCACATAGGTAACCATTTATTTTCCCCGGTTACAAGATCAGCTAAAATCTACTCATTTGCAAAAATCCTGAATCAAACACAGTTATTAACTATAGTGCTCCTATTGTACATCTCATCTTTAAACTTGCTGGTCCTATATATCTGCTACTTTGTATCCTTTGACCTACATTTTCCCCATATGTTTATATTTGATTTGTTTTAAATTTTAGATTTTACGTAAAAGTAACATCAGGCAATATTTTTTTCTTTCTGTGTCTGTTTCATTTAACATAATGTTCTCTCTCTCTCTATATATATGTATATATATATATATGTCTCTCTCTCTCTCTCTATATATATATATATATATATATGTATGTAAATATATATGTGTGTGTGTGTGTGTGTGTGTGTGTGTGTGTGTGTGTCTGACATTTTCTTTACTCATTCATCAGTCTCTGGCCACTTAGGTTGTTTCCATAGCTTGGCTATTGTGAACAATACCGCATTGAACATGGGGGTACAGACAATTTTGTACAAGGTGCTAATTCACCTCCTTTGGATGTGCACCCTGAAGAGGGATTGCTGGGTCTTATGGTAGTGCTATTTTTAATTTCTTGAAGAACCTCTATCCTGTTTTGCATAATGGCTGTCCCACTTTACATTAGCTAGCAACGTTCTACTTCCCCCACCCCGACCCACACTTGTTATCTCTTGTCTTTGTGATACTAGCCAACCTCACAGGTTTGACGCCTCATGGTGGTTTTGTTTGTGTTTCCCTGAAAGTGAGCGATGCTGAGTTCCTTTGCACACACCTGCTGTCCGTTTGTAAGGAATGTTTCTTCAGGGCCTTGGCCCATTTGTCAATTGGGTTGTGCTTTCTTGCTACTGGTTGTATGAGTTCTTTAAATTTTTTATGTCAGCCCCTATTGGATATGTGATTTGCAAATACTTTTTCCCAATCCTTAGCTTGCCTTCTCATTCTGTCGATGGTTTCCTGTGCTTTGACACATGCTGCAGGAGGGAGGGAGAAGGCGCAGGCTCTTAGTGTGCGCCCCTGGCTGCCTCTTGGGGGGGTCAAGGAGGAGGCTCTGCTGTGTGCCTGGAAGTGAATGCTGTGAGAGCTCAAGGCAAGGTCTGGCCCTGCCCAGGAGGAGCAAAGACAGTTTTGGGGTGAGCGAGAGGGGGCGGGGGTGAGCAGGATCTTGAAAGGGGATGAGATGTGGCAGAGCCAGAATCCAGCCCCTCTTCCCGACGTGGGGCTGTGGCCATATCACTTCCCCTTCAGTTTCCAGGCAGGCGGGCTCCTGCCCCCGGGTCCCTGCACTAAGGGCTGCATCCAGGGAGCCCTCCCCTCAAGCCTTGGGTCCAGGCCGGGCAGGGCCTGATTTTCTTTCTGAGTTCTTTAGGGCGCAAGTGGGAGCTACCAGGAAGAGCCATGGAATGGGAGGAGATCCACAAAATGCCGCTGCTTTCTTAAGCACACTGACTTGGAGTTAATGCCGCTAGGCTGGAAGGACCTTGCATGTTTCTTTCTCATGAGTCATAAGGAGTGCTTTGGGGTAAAAGTAACTGAGGACGGAGTGCCACTCCACCAGAGCAGGCTTGCAGCTCCGAGTTAGAGAACAGGGTTCCTAGGTGCCAGCTCTCCCTCTCTTACACTCACACACACACACACACACACACACACACACACACACAGTCTTTCTCTTCCCCACCTGTGTCTGTCTCTGTCTCTTTCATGCTCATGCACATCTACATATCGACTGTATGTCCTGTCTGTCTCTCTCTCCCCTCTCTTTCTCCTTCACACACACACTGACTTCTGTCTCATCTCTGTGTGTCTCTCCTTCCCCCATCTCTTCCTCTCTCTCTCTGTATCTCTCTCTGTCTCTCTCTCACTTGCACACACACTTACATTCTCTCTCTCTGCCATGTGCTGTCCTCAGGTACAGCTGTTTTGGGGACACTGGGGACCCCCGTTTGCCCCATGCAGTCTTCACGTTTCCACAGTTCCAACCCCAGCTCCTTCTCCTCTCTGCCTCCACCAAACTCACACCCAGCCCAGCTCGGCCTCAGTGACAGCTGGAAATAACATCCACAGAGTCAGAACAGCTTTAGGGACAACTTAGCTCATCTGTCCCTTTACAACTGTGACAAAATCCTGGTGAGCGTAGCCTCAAGTTCAACAGCTGGTGACCCAAAGGTATCTTTTCTGGCTGCTGTTTTCTATTCTAATTGTATCACTCATAGATTTTCCCCAGTTATTGAAGTGATAAGTGATTGCTTGAAGACTTAAGAAAAAAACTAGAGGAGCACAAATAAGACGATTAAGATCGCAGATCTCTGCAAACCCTCAGTGCCCCTTTCAGTCCGGGCGTGTGTGAGCACATAGGCTGCACCCAGCTTTAAGCACTTGAAATCCCATGCTACCTCTTTGAAATGATGAACTCCAGGTCACTTGAGGAAGCCCAGTCAGCCAGGGGCGGGTGGTTTTCCGTGGTTATCTCTGGAAGGACGTACCAGGAGCTAGGTAGCTCTGCCAGCGCCTACTTCTGTTCCTTGTCTGCCTTGCCCTCTTTGTTAACCACAGGGTTAAAATCGTGCTGCTTCCAGGAGGCCCGTGTTTGCTCCCCGTGTCCTTTCTGGGCGCTCAGCAGGTGTGTGTATTTTGTAAGCAGAGCCTTCTTGGCTGGGATGGGACTCATGTTTGGATGGTTCTCTGAGCAAGCACAGAGCATTGTGTTCTGTTCCCAGGTTCTTATTTGCCAGGCTGAATGTGTTTGCTTCTTGCCACGGTTTGAAAAGGAGGGAGCCCAGCCTCTGCTGCTCACTATAAACAAAGCCACCCGTGTGGGTGAGCGGGCACGTGAAGCTCCCAGCCACACAGAACCAGGAGAGGAATGTATATTTATATTGGCAATTTGCACAATTGGAGAGAAAGCTTATGCCTGAGGCTTTTCAAGAAGGAATTGAAATTATAGTAGTTACTGGAGGAAAGAAACATGCTTCTTGTTTGTGCTGGAAGGCCCCAAGTGTGTTTGAGGTCCCTGGAGAGGGTGACCTCTTGGGCTGTGAATAACCGTGGAGCTGCGGGTCACAGATGTCCACATGCCGGTGGCACAGAATAGCCTTCCTGAGCCTGCCATCCTCCCTATCTGTTCCTTCCCTCACTGGAGATTCTGTCTAGAGAAAAGCTAAATTTGTCTTAATAAATCATTGTGTTCTTTTCCCCACCCCCTCTATAAATGTCCACCCCACCTTCTGTGAGCTCCTTCCAGGCAGGGCTCCAGTACTCAGTACTCAAGCACAGAGTGAGCACCTCTCTCTGTGAGCACAGAGAGAGCATCTCCTCCCCAGGAGGACACCGGCACCTGGATCAGAGGACCAGGCAGATCCTGCTTGCTCCTGGTCCTCCCTGGAGTCTGCTCTGCGGGGAGCTGGTCTGGGGCATTTTCCAAGAGTGTGTGTGACATGGGGGCAGAATGAATGCAGAGCGTCCCAGGGCAGGACCCTCAGGCAGCAGTTCTTCTGCATTGCTTCCTCACAGGAGAAATGAGACAGGGCGTGTGGCCTCTGAGGTGCTCCCTGGCCCTCACATGCCATGAATCTGAGAAGCTGGGCCATGCATCCAGGTGAGGCAGGGTACGCAAGCTGGGACCACCTTCAAGGTCCCGGCAGGACTGCGGTCAGGGCTGCCAGAAGCGGCCACCTGCCCTGTCTTCAAGGTTCAGTGTTCTTACATCAAACCTGCTGGGTCTTCGTGATATATGTAAAGGCCGTGCGCCACGTGGAGTCTCTTTTAACTGAATGGTCTGCTTTTGGACAGCTGACCAGGCAGGGAGGCGGTGGACTGACGGCACAGGTGGGGCTGCTGGAGGCTTGGACCAGGCAGATGACGGGGGCATTGAGTGGTCAGAGTTTGGATCTCATTTAAGGGTGCAGACAGCAGCTGGTTGGCAGGAGGTTTGTGGGTGTGAGAGAAGTGCAGAGTCTAGGGTGACCTCGAAGGCTTTGTCCTGAGCAACTGGGCAATGGGGAGCTACTGACCAGCAGGAATCTGAGTCATGAGCTATGGAAGCCAGCTCTGGGTCTCCTCTGACCCTGCTTCTTCCTGTCACTGCCGGTCTGCCTCTCTTCCACAGACACCACTCCTCCAAAGAAGGGGGAATGCCAGTCTCAATTTAATTGCCAGTCTCAGTCCCTTCCTTCCTTCCTTCCT
This sequence comes from Glis glis, assembly GCA_004027185.1. NCBI lineage: Eukaryota > Metazoa > Chordata > Mammalia > Rodentia > Gliridae > Glis > Glis glis. Next base: position 41,623 of record PVJS01010429.1, on the reverse strand, counting down.
TCCTTCCTTCCTTCCTTTCTTTCTTTCTTTCTTTCTTTCTTTCCCTTCCTTCCTTCCTTCCTTCCTTCCTTCCTCCCTTTCTTCCTCCCTCCCTCCCTCCCTCTCTCCCTCCTTCCTTCTTTCTTTCTTCTTTCTCTTTCTTTGTTCCTTCCTTCCTTCCTTCCTTCCTTCCTTCCTTTCTTTCTTTCTTCTTTTCTTTTTTCTTTTCTTTCTTTCTTTTGGTACTGGGGACATTTTTACCTCTAAGCTACACATGTAGCCCTTTTTATTTTTTACTTTTAAACAGGTTCTTACTAGGTTGCTGAGAGTCTTGCTATGTTGCTGAGTCTGGCCTCAAACCTGTGATCCTCCTGTCTCAGCCTCTCAAGTACTGGAATTACAGGTGTGCACCACCATGCCTGGTTCTTCCCACTTTTTTTTGGACTCAACCCCGGCCCCTCTGTGGCCCTGAAATTGCTCCTATGCTGGTCACCAATAACTCCCATTTCTTCAAATCCAGGCAGTGCATTCTCTGAGGTCCTATCACTGATGCTTTGTAAGCATTTGACTGAGTTAGTCACTTTCTCCTTCTTCAAACTTGGTTCCCTTGCCTTCGGGTCACCCCCATGCCTGGTTGATCTGACCTTCCTGGAGGGACCTTCTCTGTCATTGCTGTTTCTCCTACTCCCCTGGGCTAAGTCCTGGGCCCCTCCTTCTGATCCGCTCTCTCAACGGCAGCACAGCAGCCTGAGCTGCGATCGGGTCTCCAGCCTCTGGCTTTGGTTACTACCTCTCCATTGCTGCCCCCTGATTTCTGTGCAACCTGGCCACTCCTCTCAATCCTGACCTGCATGTCCACATGTCTACAGGACATTCCCACTGTGTGTTTAGCACCCACATTGTGTCGAGCGGATTCCACACTAAGCTCAAATGCCCTATAATTTTATTGAATAAGCTATAATTTTTATTGTACTCATTTTTCTTAAGGCAGCATCTAGGGACAGAAATAGCAGAAAGAGGATCTCTGTTATGAAGAGTGGAGATGGACATGCTGTGGAGAGTGGCTGAGGGGCAGGGCAGGGATTCTGGTGGCAGGCCCGCAGACTTCTGTCACTGTTCTGTGGTCCCCAGAGATGTGCCCTTGTTCCTGGAAGTGGACCTGAGACTTTGATAAGAGGAGCTGGTGGCTACTGGGCAAGTCTGAGTTTTTCATTAAGTATGTGATGTAGCGGCCATTGCCTGGGTATTAGAGAATTGAGTATGTGAAAGTGTCATTTAGACTTGTAAAGGCACACGTGCAAGACAGACAGCCAGTTAATAAATAGCAACAGTGTGAATAGACACTTCTTCAAAGAAGACATACAAATGGCCAGCGAGTGCTTGAAAAGATGCTCAGTGTCATTAGTCATCAGGAAACGCCACTATGGGCTGCCACTTCCCACACGCTAAGTAGCTAAAATAGAAAACGACGGGCAATGCCAAGCATGGGTTTGGAGAAATGAAAACCCTCACACTCTCAGTGAGAATGTGAGCTAGCACAGTCCTTATGAAAAATATCCTGGCTGCTCCTCCAATGGTCAAACGTGGAGCTCAGTCTGACCCACCATTCCACTTGTAGGTCCACACCTAAGAGACGTGAAGACACACATCCACGTACAAACGTATGCACAGCTGTTCATAGCAGCATTTTCACAATAGCCATAAAGTGGACAAACCCAAGTGTCTATCAACTTACGAATGGATAAATTAAACATGATCCATGCATACCGTGCGGTATTATTCAGCAATAAGAAAATGAATTACTGACACACAGCAACGTGGACAGATATTGAGAATATTATGGTAAGTAAAAGGAAGTCATCACAAAACACATATTATTTGTCTTACGTTGCAGTTTTCATTTTATTACATGCTCATCTTATTTTTTTCATTTATGTGAAGGATCAGGAATAGAGGGAAGTGTAGAGGTAGGAAGTAGATTAGTGTTTGCCGAGGGGTGGAGGTTGGGGAGGATTGGAGGATGAGGGGGTGGCAGCCGATGAGCACAGGGTTTCTTTTGGGGTGATGGGGCATTCTGAAATCGATCGTGAGGATGGTGGCTCAGCCCTGCGGTACTCATAAGCATCATTGACTTGCCCACTCTATAGGAATGAGTTTCGTGGTATGTAACTTGTGTCTTAGTTCACCCGCTCACGGTCCAGCTCCTGGCACGCAGCTTGGCCGGGGAGGGTGCAAAGCCATACTCTGCCCCATGTTTGAATCGCTCTGGAAAAAAGTGAGGAGTGTAAACTGCTGCAGATCCCAGCGTCTCGGTCAGCGTTCTCACAGCTCTAATCCAAAGACCTGAGCATGCATCTTAGAGGAAGGAAGATTTATTTGCTCACGGTTTCTGGAGATTTGGGGGTTTAGTCCTAATGAGGCCGGCATTTGCAGAGCTCAAGGCATGGTGGTGGGAAGTGGAGAGAGGGAGAGAGCAAGGCTTTGCTCTCATATCATGGAGGCCAGAAGCAAGAGAGAGAGAACAAGGGGAGGAGGAACCATATATAATCCCCAAGGCCACACTGTCAGGCACCCAGCTTCTCCAGCTGCACCCTACCTGCCCAGGCCACCACCCAGATAACTCCATTACAATGGATTTATCCACTGCTGAGCTTACAACCCTCATGACTCAAATATATCAACTCCAAACACCAATTTATGGTCTCTTCAGAGGCCATTCTATATCTAACCATAACACCAACAACTAGACATCCCTTCAGTGGACAGAGAAGGCAAGGGCGGCCTGTCAAACAGATGACTTCTGATAATTTTCAATTTGAGTATATCTTCAAGTCAGTTTCTTTTCTTCGCTGGTAGCCATGAGGACCTGTGGCCGTGGCAGAGTCCTGGGGCCTTTTGTGCTGGGAATGGCCTGGGGTTGGTGCTCATGTTGCTGGGCATCTCTTACTCAGCAAATGGAAGGGTGAGGATGCACTGAGATGCTCCAGAGGGGCTTTGTAGGCAGAGTCACCAGCCCCATGCTGAGTACGGTGGGTGCTGCCGTGCAGCGTGCACAGCATATGCAGCAATGCCGTGGGGGCCTCCTGTGCAGCGTGTGTGGTATGTGCGCGTGTGCAGCATCTGTAGTGTGTGAGGCACATGCAGTGTGTGCAGCAGGTGCACTGTGCTAGGTGTATGCAGCAGTGAGCTACAGACTCAGGTCTTGCTCCTCTTCCCAGGACATCCATGCCAGCCCTGGGTCCTCCAAGGTGGGCTCTGCAGGAAGACAGTTCTCTGCTCTGTGGTCCTTGCTTGGCCAGTCCTGAGCTTGCGGCTCCTCACCAAGATCAGGCAGTGGACTCCCTGGGGCAGGCTCAGTGGTTTTCTGCCACTGTAGCTATTTTGAGAACCAAGCAAGGGGTGCCCTGGGCAAAACAAAGGCAAGAATAAAAGCCAAACAGCAATGTGCAGGTTGTTGGCATGGAGAGACCCTTGGAGACAGGGCAGAGGGCACGTCCCCTGGGCTTTGTGCGTTTTGATTGCACATGGGGGGAGGGGTCCTATCATCATCACAACTAGCAGCAGTAACTTCCCCAGTGAGGGCACATGACAGGCTGGGGCCCTAGTGGAGCAGATGCCCTCAGGGTGCAGACATGTGCCCACAGGCCCAGCACTGCACTCGCTTTCTAGAAAAGTGTAAGGCTCTTAATGAAGGGCCTTCCTCCAGATCTGGGGGTGTGGTTCTAAGGGCCCAGGGGTCCTTGGGTGCAGTGCATGGGTGCAGCTTTTTGATGGCTGGTCCGATGACCCCTGAGGTGCTGCACACCACTTCCCCACAAGGGCGTCTAAGCAGCTGGGGCCCTGGGGACTTCTGAATGGGGAGCTGTGACCCCAGAGACCTCGCGTTGTGGGGGAGTGTGAGGGAGGTTGATGAGTACACAGGAGAGATTAAGATCAGGCACACCACCAAGGCAACAGGGAGAGCTGGGCTGCAGGGACCCAAGCAGGAGACACAGACACGGGTGCATGGAGGGGCTCAGACTGAGAGTGGACAGGGCTGGCTGGAGGGGGATATGGGCTCAGGATATGAAGAGATGTGACTGGCCCTTTCAGGGTATGGGGGGGCAGAGAGACAATGACAGCTGGAAGTCAGGGCCTGAGCAGCGCCAAGAACAGGGCCAGGAGTTGGTAGGACCATCCCTCAGGAGGAGGATGCCGAGCTTAGCACAGGAGCCAGTACTGAGAGGTTTGGGCTCAGAAACCATGAAGGGCCTTCCTCTCTGCCCTGGCTCCTCAGAGCAAGTCCTTCTTGCTATGGAAGCATAGAGAGCAAGGGCTTCCTCTCTAACTTCAACTGTGTTAACCTTTCCCATCAGAGCAGCCTCCTGCTCATCAAACGCATCTCCCCAGGTGCGATCCAGAACACGTTGTGTTTCTTAATCTGTTTTGCTCATTTTAAAGACTGAAGGGGTCAGGAGAAGAATTTCCACCCATAATTCATAATCTCCTCTGAGTTGCTTAGCTACTCACACACGCAAAGGCATGGGTGTGTCCAAGGATAGGTGTGCAAGGTTGTAAGCAGGTGTGTGAGTCCTGTGGGTGTGAGTGTGGTTTCTACACATGTGTGGGAGGTGTGACTCGGGCCCAGCAGGTGAGCGTGGGGGTGGAGAAGCAGCTTCCTCCTGGGTAGCAGGTGTGAGACCGGCGTGGGAAGCAGTGGGTGCCTGACTGTGACCCACTGAGGGTGGACAATGGGGAGCAAGTCAGAGGTGACCCATTCCACACCTTTTTTTGGATGTGTTATTAAGATAGAGGAGGATTTTCATTCATTCATGGTTCTTTTCATCATTCCTGTTTCTGTTTGTCCTTCTTATGACATGATGAACCCCTCTGCTGCAGAAAGCCTTAGGTCTACGCTCCAGGGGCCAGCCAGCACGGCCTGTGGGCGCGCAGGAGTCATCCTATAATTGACTGGGACATTTCAGGGAGAAGCTGGGCTCATGCCTGGCAAGTGACACTGATGTATAGACACATGCTTCCAACGTTGATACTGGTGAAAATGAACATGCAGATGTAATTTGCAATGGCCAAGGTGTAATAGTTAAATATACACTGCTCAATGTGTAGTAGAAATTGAGATGCATTTACATTCCCTAACTTTTCCTCTGTTTCCCCTGTCCTTCTCCTGCTGGCAAACGCCCATGGGTTCTTCACACCATTGGCTCCGCCCACCCTTTCCACAGCCTGTCATGAGCTCTACTGTCCTCCCCTCCCATGTGACCCTGGCCGCCGCCCTCCACTCTCCAACACCGGGTCCACTGCCCTCTCCGGGGCACTTGCCCCCCTTCCTGTGCCCCTTGTGCTCAGTCTCCTGGCCTCTTCCTCCCCAGAGTGCATCCAACTCTTGCTTATCCTCCATGCTGGCTATGTCAGTCCCAGAGGCCTCACCGAGTACAGCCTGCTCCTCAGTCTCTGGTGATGGGCATGGCACTGCCTCCCTGCCAGGTCCTGAGCACATGCAGTGCCTGGGTGTCACCTTCCCTCTAGCCCACGCAGGCCTGGCACTGGAGAACAGGCCAGCCTGCTCTGCGGTGGCAACCCAGCAAAAGGCCAGCCTGCTGTCCACTTCCCCCGGGCCTCAGGCCCCAGCACTTGGGGGCTGCCCATTCTCTATTTACTGAAATTGTGGATCAGTTCCTTCAACTGAGTCCATGTCCCTGGGGTTGAGTCGAGGTCTTGGGCCCTGTCCCAAGCTCCTGGGCTGCCTCCTTCCTGTGGGGCTTGCTCTCTGTCATGCTGGGGACACTGAAGGACAGCTGGTGCCCTGAGCAAAAATGATAGTGCCTCCCCAGCCCTGACATGGGAGGTGTCAGCCTCGAGTAGTGTGCTTAGAACAAGCCTCTGACCAAGGCGTCAGCAACGTGTTGGCCAGAGCCCTCCACCTGCCCGCCGGCCATGTGGGCACCTGGGCCAGGCTCCTGCAGGCTCCCATCGGGCCCCTCTGAACCTTGCCCAGCCTGCCTCCCCGAGCTCCCACTCCAATACAAATGGCCCCCACATTCCCACATCCCTGCTGCCAACCCAGAGCGTGGACAGCTCTCTATTCAGATAAATATTTAGCCCCGAGCTGGACTCCATCACACCGCCTCTTCAGAAGGCCCCGCCCTGCCCGGCTGCTGGAGCTGGAGGCTGCTGGGAAGCTCACCCCGTGTAGTGCGGAGTTCCCGGGGAGGGTCCCAGGCTGACAGCCTTGCTTCCTGCTCTGCGCTGACTGGGATGGAGTGAGATGCGCTCTGGAGAAGGACGTCTGGAAGGGGCGGACACACTTTCAAAGAAATGACTACGAATCCTTAGCGAGCTGAGCCCGCTCCAACCTCTCGGGTTTTTATTTTAATTTATTATTTTAAAGCTATTAACAGGCTATAATGTTGGCTGTTATTCCCCAAAATAATTAATCACAGACAAACTCAAAGAATCCCAAAGAGGTTAAGCCGGCAACCCCTCCTAATAGATTAAATGCTGTAATTAATATCGCTCCAATAGCCTCCTCTCGTTTGACTCTTTAATTACGTTCTGCCGACTTCCTCCAGCCCGTGGCGGAGTCACGGTTCCTGCTCCACACGCTGGTGGCAGTAATACCAATGAGACCCTTCTGGAGCCGGGGCCCGGAAGGCTTTCATCACACGGACCCGTCACCAAGAAATTCCCGGTCGCACTGACAGGAGGGTGCCGCTGAAGTCAGGCTCATCTTGGGGAAGCAGCGCAGCCCATTCCTGGGGTCCCACTTGGCCTTGTCCAAGTGCCCAAGCAGCTCCATGGGGCTCTCTCCTCCCTGTGCCACCGCGGTCCCATGGCGGAGGTGTCTCTGGGTGTTATTGCCACGCTCTGCCTGACCCCAGAGCATCCAGGGCAGGACCACACTGGGCTCACCTGTGCCTTGGAAGTGGGTGTGCCGGGTGTTTCATAGGAGACTCTGGGGCTGCAGCCGTGGAACTTCCTGCAGCTGCTCTGCTGGCCCGGGGTGCCATTTGGTTTCCTGAACTGGTTCATGATTGCACTTTGCTGGAGCGTGCCCCCAAAATAACAGCAAAATATATTTCTGATTCTTTTGATATTCAGAAATCCTGATTTTGGCTTTCAAGTCTGATTGGCAGACTGTCAAGTTTACAATATCAGCGAATTGAAGTCCCTACAATATTAAAGAAATTGCTCTGTCATCTTCTAAAATCTGTTTTTAGAAAAGGAAGACTCACTGCGCTTGTGTTACTCTGCAGGCAACTTGTGTTTTCTTTTCTACATACTCTACGGTGATGGTATCTGCCATGGTTTGGGTGTGGCTTGAGTGTGTCCCCAAAGGCTTGTGTGTCGGGGCCTGGGTGCCCAGGGTGGCCCTTGCTGAGAGGTGGTGCCCATGTGTAGCCTTTAGATGGGGCCCGGAGGAGATCCTTGGGCCACTCGGGCATGACTTTGGAAGAGATGAAGGTACTTAGGTGGGACCCGGGGTTAGTGTCACTAGAACAAGTTGTCATAGGATGAGCTCAGCCCTGCACTGCCCTCTGGTTTCCCATTTGGTGATATGAGCTCTCCCTCCTGCACACGCTCCTGCTGTGGCGATGCCCTCCGCTATGAGGTCCTTGCCAGAGCCAAGCTGATGCCAGCGCTGTGCCCTTGAATCTCCAGGATGGAAGATTAAGTAAACCTTTTTTCTTTATAAAGTAGCCTGCCTCCAGCATTTCATTATAGTAATGAGAATGGACTGACACAGTATCTTTTTTTCATCTTTAATATTTAGTGATTTTATAAGGAAATATAGACTTTAAAAATATTAATTCTGTAGAAAACTGTTCTTTACCTCTGGGAAATTCTCTTTTGCTATTATAAACATGTACACATACATTGTTAATATTTATTATATGTTTATTCTATAACTCCTATTATATTGCATATCATAGGTTATACAACATAGTATATATATAATAATTTGAAATACATATTCTATGTATGTCCCCCATTAAGCGTCCTTGTTTTGGGTGTTCCTTTTAATAGCTATCGGGCACCACCGATCATCCATCCTTGTCTCTTACTCTTTCAAGTGTTTGTCTCTTTGACCTTTTCCACATTCTGGGGCACTTCCTTAATTGTTCTCCAAATCTGTTGAATATTTAAAAACCCGCCCGGCCTTCCTGTGTGTTCTGCGTTCTCTGCCCTCAGCATGTTTGATCGCTGTCTGCTACTCTGTGGTGCTTGTGACGCCCCTCCGCTCTCTCTGTGCACACTGGTTTCACTTTCCATCCTGCTCAGCCCTCTGCGTTCTCCATCCTCGCCTCCTGGGCGAGCTAACCCCTTTGGTCCTCTCGGTCTCCTGCCCTCTGGCTGCCCATTCTGTCCCGTTTCCCCCTTAGAGCTCGCTGCTGGTTCTTGGTTTGGAAAAGGCTCGGTGAGGGTCTGGGCCTCCTCTGCTCTGGAGTAGCTGCGGCCCAGGTGCCCCACACCCCTGGGGGACTCCGGGTCATGTGTCTCTGCGTCTCCCACCTCATCTCTGGCTCCCTTATGCTTCTCACTTCCAGAGACCTGCGGATCCTCTTGTCTGCTCAGACCCCCTCTCCTAGCCCCTCCGGGCTCTCACCTTTCGGTCCTCTCCCTCTGTTTCTGGAGGGGCCGCGGAAGGATGGGCAAGCATACTGCCTCCTCTGTAACCTTGAAGAATCAGGCTGGGCTCTGTGCCTTAAAAATGTGTGACCAGGGCCCTCTGCCCAACTGTGAGCTCTGGCAGGCAGGGTGGGCGCTGGGAAGTGGCTCCCACGCCTGCTGACGGGCTGGCCTCGGTGACAGGTGCTCACTCGCAGATTCACTTCCTCATTCATTCATCGAGAGTGCCTGGGTGCTCGCTCATGCCAGGGACTGTGCTGACCACTTGACATTGTCAAACTATGAAAAGCACAAAGTCCCTGCTCCGCCGAAGCTAACTGCAGGCAGGAGGAGATAGATAAGAAAATGAACCAGGTCCATAAATGTGTTCAGTGGGTGAGGGAATGGGGAGGTCTCAGGATTGGGAGGTAAACGTTTGTCATTCCTCCGTGGGCACCAGCCAAGCCCCTGCCACCAGAGGGAAGCTGTGGGTCTCCTGGGCTCAGCCGCTGGCATATGGCACATGGCTCCCAGTGCCTGCTCTGTACAAGGTCCACACTCAGAGCCAGATGTGACAAGGAACACGTCATGCTCAGAACATGTGATTCTGCACAGAACTGATGGCACAGGGGCTGACAGGCTGCTGCTGGGCTCCAGGGACGGGCATCCATGGTCTGGGGCCATGTCCCATCACAGGGACCAGCTCAGCCAGATGGTCTGGGGAAGGGTTCTTTCCCCAATTCTAGATTCCTGTTTCCTGACCCCACTTGGTGTGTGCCTGTCTGTTAGATGGCTCTGCTTGGTACCCTGGGGTGCTTGAAGAGGACACCCCATTCCATTCTAGGGTGACAAGGGGCCTGGAAGTGTCCTGGCTCTGACCAGACACTAGGGAGAGGACACTGTCTTTGGGCTGCAGGGCCCACACAGAAAGTCAAGTGGTGAGATTCCCGTAGCCCTCGGGGCAGATTTTGCCTGGTGTGCACGGCGTCTGGGGCCCCTAAGGTCCGTCCTATAGAAACCCTCTGCTGCCCTGCTTGGCTGACCTCTCCTTACCTTTTCTCTCCTGCGTATTCCGCTGTGAGTGGCTGACGCGTCTATCAGCCCCACAAGCATAAACCCGGAGAGCCGAGCGTGGCGTCGGTGAAAGACATCTGATTATTACCAAACTTGTTTCCATTATTTGACCACTTGTCAGACTCTGGAAAAAGCTTTCTTTGGAGGTACTAAATAAATAAACAGATAACGAGGGAGCATATTCCTTTTTCGACATGCTTTTATTTTTAGCAGATAAGAGGTGCGTTGACATTTCATTCTCATTTTTATTCTGGGCATTGCTATAAATGCCTTCCGCAGCAGGCTCTTTTCTATCTGCATATCTTTGGTGCTCGTATCAGCTAACAATTTATGGGCTGTTGTTTATTTTAATATCCAATAAAGGCTGCATCCAAGCGAAGGTATGGAATTACATTTCAAAAACGCAACTGCAAAATTCCTTCTGTTCCTGGGTGGGAGAGAGAGGCTTCGTCTCTGGCTCTGCTCTGAGCTTTGTCACACCCCAGCCTTGGACATCAGCGGCCCTGCGTGGACTGTCCCCTGGGGGAGGCAGCCTGATGGCAGAGGAAACAGGCATGGTCCGTGGTGCTTTGCCCTGTGTGTTCTCGGAGTTTAAGTAGATGGCAGGCAGGAGACAAGAGAGAAGCAGACCTGCCCACTCAGGGAGCAGGGACACCAGTCCCCATCCAGGACACCCTGGTGGCCAGGATGACAGATCCCATTCTGGTCAGCATGCTTCCTCCCAGCACTGCCAGATGGAGAGAGGGCTCCAGACACTGTGGTGCTGAGACAGAGCTGTGGCCCGTGTGATGGGCGAGAGGGGCGACCCATCTGGGGACAGCCAGGAGGGCCCTTTCCACATGCAGCCATCAGCACTGCCAGCGCAGCCATCGCCAGGGCTGCAAACAGAAGCGAGTCAGGGAGCACTGGAGCACAGACCAGAGATAACGACGAACGTGGAGGGACGTGACGGGCAGGCGCGGCGGTCCAGAGCCTCTGCGTGGACAGGACTTTGCCATTGTTCCACTGTGGTCACCTGTGAAATGAAGCACCACTCCGCTGGCCAGCCTGGCCGCCAGCACGCCCGTGTCCCGTGTGAGGACAGCTGGCTGCCAGTGTGCATGGGCTTGTACGTGGGAGTCCCCTGTCCAAACACGGCACCCCTCCGAGTGCTGCCCTTCTGTCAGTCCTTCTGAGGGAAAGTTTCATATCTTCTGCAGAAATGTCTCCACATGTTATCTCCAGGGGAAGACAGTCGTCACTGTACTCTGTTGTGAATTCCTTAATGAGACGCCACATAGACCAGATGGCGTGCAGAGCTGACCTGGCCCCGGCCGTGGCAGAGCCAGGTGGGGACAGGGCTGCTGGCCTGGGACGGGAAGCAGACCGTGGGCAGGGCAGGATGCAGGCAGACTCTAACTTCAGTGCTGGTTCCTTGATTTTCAAGAAACAAAAAAAGTGTTTTGATGAAATGAAGGGGATTTGTTGTACTGTGCTTGGGTTAGGACTAGTAGGACATGCAGTGGGAGAGCCGTGCAAGCCCAACTCCAACACCCACAACATCTGAATGGGGGTGCAGGGATATGAGCAAATACAGCTCAACCCGGGCGGCAAGATGAGGGACGCTGAGACCTGGGGCTGTCAGTGTCACTGGGTGGAGGCCCCTCCACCTGCAGTACCCAGCTGACCCCTCACAGCCATTAGCATCTCACCCTGGCTTGCTTTTTTGTCTTTTCTTTACTATCTCAAGTAAATCTACCAAGCTGTCCTAACTCAACTGTATGTTCTGCCAGTCCACGGGGAGTTTCTCGGTACGATGAATTGCTACTCTCAGTGCTCCTCATATCTCTGCAGCTCTCAGGGGACAGGAGCCTGCTCAGTTCTGGGACTCAGTCAAGCATGACATAGTGCCTCCGCTTGCTCCATGAGGATTTACTGCCCCCTGCCCTGCCCTGTGCACGAAGGGCGTGGAGATCAGCCCAGCACAGTTCCTTATAAGGCCTCCTATAAGGATGCCTGGGTGAGGCGCTTCCTTTTGGGGTCATTATCACCCATTTCAAATACCATGTAAAATGATGGAATCGTATGTGTATCCCTGAATTTACCCATCTGTGATTCTCTGTAATTGGGTAAAATGAAACTCAATTGTTAAACTAGAAGACGCCTGAGCTCATCCTCATCTGCTCAGTCCTTCACTCACGTCAGTCAATACTCACGGAGACCCTCCTGTGGGAGGAATGGGCTTCCAGACTTGGAAACAGTGGGGAAACAGTGCAGTTCTCTGTCCATGCGGGGCTTCACCCTGGTAGGAGAAGCGCACACTGAACGGGAGACATGCTATGTGGGTGAATTAAACAGTGCATTAGAAAGTGACAAGCATTCTGGGAAAATGGGCCCTGTAGACCAGAAGAGGAAGTCTGGGGCACCGAGAGGCTGTGCTGATGGGGTGGGGGTAGGCTCCATGAGAAGATGACATTTGGGGCACAGCTCTGAGGATTTTATTGTGTGGCTCTCTGGGGAAAGAGCATTCCAGAAGGGGGTTGATCAGGCCTAAGTCAGGAGCAAGGGCAACAGGTTTGCAGACAGCGTGGCAGGTAGAGGGGAGCAGAGCGGGATCAGGAGGGGGCAAGGAGCTGAGCCACAGAAGGATTGAGGAGATGGTCCTTCTCTCCAAGTGAAATGGCGTCACTGCAGGATGCAGAGTAGAGAAGCCCACAGAACGTCACACGGCCTCCAAGAACAAACCATCGGGGCAAAGCAGGGGTGAAATGTTAATCCAGTGAAATATGTAAGAACAATGACTTGTAGACTCCTGCAAAGCAAATGGATTAGACGAACCTTTTATTAGCACCATCCTGTAAAGACATGCGTATAGTTCTTACTCATCCGCCTGAATACTTGTCTCCTCTGAGTCTGAGCTCCTGGAGGTGCTCATTACGGACACAATTACCTCCATTCAGCTCCTCCACTCCCGGACAGTCAACAGCTGTGTTCTCAGATGGGGCATGGGCTGATGAAAAGATCCGCAGCTCCTCTGCTCAGTGGGGATGGCTGCAATTGAATAGGTGTCCTCTCTAACCATGAACAAGCTACGCGGGAGGGGTCTGCAGCAGGGCACAGAGATGGATGAGAAGTGTCACCTTAAGGTCAACTCTGGAGTTGGTGACCACGTGGCCCTGTGGTCAGAAAGGCTGACATAGCCACTTGATGTGGTCCCTTCTCATTCTGAGGCCATTTTCTATGGCCGATGACCAAATGGTGGTTTTAATTATGTTGTTTGAAAAAAAATGGCAGTAATAACTAATTTACTGAGAAGCACTGCATGGTTTTCGTGGTTGAATTTATTAGATCATAGATCACAGATTGAGGCATGTGGTTCTGGTAAGGACCAGTGTCCACTGCAAGGATAACAAGATGGAAAGGCTACAGAGTCTCATCTAAGCAAGACCCCAGTGTCCTGGGAGACAGGACCACAAGGGCCACCCTGACAGGTGGAGTTTTATTGGGAATTTTAGGTGTATCACTGCCCACCGTGGTCATTCAGGCGAACCTAACTGCAGTGAGTCTCTTTTTTGAGGAGAACTATTTGAGCTATAATCATATTATATTTGCTGTATAGTTCTTTAATTGTATAAAGGCATCTTATAGGTATATATCTTTTGTTTTAAAGGAATGGTTGGTTTTTTTAAAATTTAAGATTCATATACAGCAGGAATGTTCTAGTTAGCTCTTTATCTCTATGACTGAAAAACTTGACAAGAACAACGTAGGGTGGGAAGGTTTATTTGGCTCATGGTTTCAGAGGTTCAGTCCGTGCTCACCTGGCTACAAGGCAGAAGCATCAAGGAAAGCTGTTCAGCTCATGGTGGCTGGACGTAGAGCCAGAGGAAGCGGCCAGGGACAGACACAGTCCTCAAGGCCACAATCCCAGCTACCCCCCTCCTCCACCCATGCCCCACCTTGCTACATTGCCAACACGTGAGCTTTCCTGGGGACATTCATATCCAAAGCACAGCAAGGAGTACCCAGAGAAAGACATGCGAGCTGACTACCTCCAGCCCTGGCAGCCCTGGCTTTGCTGTCCGCCTCAGTGTCCCAGCCAGACCTCTCTGTGCCAGATACATGCAAGTCTATCTAACTGGCTGGCCTCAACAGGGTCATATCATAAATGTTTTTCTACATGCTGATTTCTTAAACAACTCTTTTTGGAACAGATTCCATATTAATACATAGAAATTGACCTCATCCTATTAAAGTATACCAGAATACTCCAATATTTTGAATTATCAAAATCTACTCACCACTGGCTGGTCAATATTATTTTTATTGTTTTATTACTACAAATGGTGCCTGTATATTCTTGTGCACATCTTTGCATTTTAGGAGCACTCCTAGAAATGGAATTCTGGAGCCAAAGTGAAGCCCCCTCTCCCTTTGAAGATGCTTCCCTGTGGTTTTTCAGAAAGGCTCTGCCTGTCCTCTCTCACCTCCTCAGACAAGAGCTACTTTCCTTCAGGTCCATGTTTCTAGAACACTCTACATTTACACTCTCTCAAATTAAATGTCGCTGGGCCAGTCATATGGTCATCACTGAAACTGTCTTAGAAAAGAATTCTAAAGGATTCTGTTGGTCCATTTGTAAGGTAAGCTACACTAGGCATGGGGAGTTTCATGAGCAATGATCTGAGGGTTTTACTGGACCTTGGGCTCCAGCTGCGTGACCTCCTACAGATGTAGGTGCTATCTGCAGTACCCAGGGCTCTTTGCTGTGCCCTCTCCCATGGGAAGCTCGCTGCCTCACGTGGCAGCCCCTGCCCTTGACTTAGACTTGTCTGCAGTTTAGGGAACCAGCAGAGGTTCTCAGTAGCTTCCTCTGAGGCATTGATCATCCTTTGCTTTGGATCAAGAAACCCTGTGTGGACTTTCTCCCATGTAATGCTCTGGGGCTAACCTGCTGTCTTGACCTCCTCCGGCTATCCCCTCTTCAAGCTAGAAGCCATGCTAAAATGTTAGTAAGAAAGGCTTTGATAATTTTTCTCTGTAGGCTTTGTATTTTATTCCATCACACTAAGAATTTGGTGTGCCTGAAACCTAGTGAAAATTGCAAGAGCATTATTTGTAATAGCAATGATTCATGAAATTGCATTAGTAAAATTAGCCTATCTTAAGATGAAGTCTCTTTCTGATGGCACGCTTAAGAGGTAACTGGGGACCTCCCGGGTACAATGGGCTGCCCTGACTGGAGTAGGAAATAGAAATCCAAACAGAAGTTCCCGACGATTTGCATTTGGTAATTCTTAAGGAGTTAAGTGATTTCTTAAAAGCATAATGGAGATTAAAATAACAAATTCTCTTCTCGCTGCAATATTTTGTGATAATTTCATAATTTATGTTTCAATGTAACCTTAAACACGGATTGTAAAGTTATGTCTAAAAACATACACTAACAAGGGGGGATAGACAGAGGAAAAGGGACAAGTAAACTGTAGAAATCAAAGAAAAAGCCATAAGAGATGAGACTGAGAAACTGATGCAGGATCAGGTTGTGTGCATGTGGGTCATGCATGTGCCTCTGATAAAAATACAATGTCTGAGATAAAGGAGTCAAGAAATGGGAAATCCTGTGAGTTAATTAAAAACATAGAGTCAGTGTGTAACCACATTCATCACCAAAGAACGCAGATGGCAACAATGAATTCTCAATATCTTACTACTTAGTTTCCGTTTTTCCATTCTTCTTCCTTCTCTCCCTCCTGCCTCCCCTTCTTACTTCCATGTTATGTGTCTTGCGCTGGAGAAACTATGATACAGCAGACCAGCAGACACTGAATCTCTTCCAAAACACATTGGGAGTTTGTCACTAGCCTCACACACGTTGGTGTCCTCTGAGCAGAGATTTCTTTTCCTTGGGGAGTTAAGCCTGGGGCACAGGACAGCTCCTCTGGGCAGATAGATCTATAGTCATGGACGTTGGCAGCCATCTGCATCTCCAATAGCAGTGTATATCGGTTATCCTTTGAAGTCGCTGTTCTATGAAGCCTCTTTAAAAAGCTATTTTCCAAGGAGCATAGCGCACTGATTGCTCATGAGTTTTCCTGTGGCAGACCCTGGAGGTAGGGGACATCCCACAACGAGCCCGCTACTCCCTGACCCTCATCTCCCCGTGAGCTTAGAGGAGGCACTGTGAGGTGGAATGGGGGATGTGGGATGTCCGGACCCTTCTTAGAGGCTTCTGGAGGCATGCTCTAATCCCACAAATTCTCGAGTTGTGGTCCTGTTTGAATCCCATAGCTTTGCTTTGCAAAGACAAAGAACAAAGCCTATTTTGAAACTTTTCTTGGGATTCATCAGCCTCTTACTGCTGTTCTGTGAGCAAAAACTGGCTGTGGACTGAAGGGTTCCTGGATGAAAACACACACACACACACACACACACACACACACACACACACACAGCTTTCCAGCTGTACCTGGATGCTGTAACTTATATTTCTATTCTAGTCCCCGGGCGTTTTAATGAATACAACAGTGTATGCACACATGGACCAGTAACCTTAGGAGGAATTAGAACAGGATTCAAACAGTGCCACCAGCCAGCCAGCTTCCTTGTGGCATGTGGGACCAGAGACCTGATCCTGGGACGTCGGGTTGCTCCGTGTGAACGAGGGCAAGAACTCGCAGCCACTGTGAGACACACTTAATGAAAACCGTGTTTCAGTGCCTGGTTCTGCGGCCAAGTCAGTGCTCAGTGAGCCAGGCCTTATTGTTTTATTATGTGTCATACTTAAGAAAAGGAGGACAGTAAAGCACCGTGTCCCTCACATGTCCATTTCTCTTCCCAGGAGCCTAGCCAAGCCCAGGGAACTATGAGCACCATCCCTTGCTAGGATGCCTAGCTAAATACGACCTAGAATGACACTGGCTTTCTCTCATGCCTGCCAGGAACTGGGGCAGGTTAGTGTTTCAGTAGAAAGCTGCTTTCTCACTGGTCACACAAGGAATAAAGCAAACTAAGCAAATTAATGGTATCACTGTTTCTGCTGCCTAACTTGAAAGTCCCTCACCCTCCAGTAACTTGTGTGAATCAGAGCACTGTGGAAGGGAAGGGGCTTGTCTAGGTGGACACCCCCAAAGTGTGGTGGGGGGAATGGAGGAACATCTCCTGAAGAGGCACCAGGGGCACCTGTCCAGCCCATGACCACTGGACCTCCTGGTGAAGCTCCTGTCCGCCTGTCACCACTATCAATAAACCTTCTGCCTTACATCCCACCTAAGGGTGTCTTCTTTGGTCTCTTGGCAACTTACCCCACTGCCCTAGTGCAACTGGGATGTGGACTTACACATCGTTAGTACTGAAACAAAAGTTGGTCCTATTCGATGGCTTTTAGTCTTGACCGGAGTCAACAGCACAAGCAGAATGCTGTTAGAGGCTTGCTCTTAAGAGGCAGGAAAGGGGGGGGCGATTTGAGGAAGGTGAGCCCCACAGAGGGCAGGACAGGGCACGGGGAACAGGATGGTAAGCAGGTTGTTCAGGACTGGAGCTCAGTCCACGCCCTGATACCTGCAGGCAGGGGCAGGTGAGTGTGACATCCTGGTGAAGAGTCAGAGGCAGCAGGGGGGCAGGCCAGGGAAGCTGGAGAGGCAGGGCCATCTTGGCTTGCGTGACAGTGACCGGGGGCCAAGCCAGGAGTAGAGACTCTGGGGCAGTTACACTGCCTGCGCCTTCTTGGGCTCTGGGCACATGAGAACAGTGCACACTGATGCTGCAGGTGGCACCAAGAAGGAATGATGGGAGGGCCGGGGCGGGGAGGTGGCAGGCGCTGGAGGGGGAGGGGCCAGGAGGAGGGATCCCAGGGTCACTAAGCAAGACAGCCTTGGGCTGACGCCTCCAGACTGGGCCAGAACATTGGCCCAAAGGATGACCGGACTTTTAACATTTAAATATTAGAGGCCTGGAGAAGAGTTTCCTTTTTCTGTTTAAAAAATGAGAAAAACAGAGAACATTATTCAGAAGTGATCAATATTTTAATGAGTGTGACTGTAATCTTTTTGGTAATAATCAAAATGTGGCCTGTTTGCTCACATCTGCAGCTCGTTAATCTATCCCGTCTACAACAGTCGATCCAGGGACCAGCCTGCTCGGCTGATTTAAGCACCTCGGCTGTCGGGGTTTGGCTGGGCCCGGGCCAGTCCAGTGGGGAGCTGCCGGCACATGAAGCCAGGTGTGCTCAGCCTCCCCGCTCCCCCGTTCTGAGCCTGAGGGGCATCGTTGGGGTGCCGCTGTCTGGGTTTGCACTGGGTGTGTGGGTGGGGTGAGGAGAGTTACTCTTCTACCTGAGCCCTAGCAAGAGGGAGCCCCAAGACCAAACTGGAGCCAGCCACAGCAGGAGCTCACTGGGTGGGACCAACGCTGTTCACCTTTGCCTACCGCTCTGCTTTCCTGATGTCGTCTGCTCTCCAGTTCACCGGCCCCAAGCCCAGCTAGCAGGAATGAGCACTAGGTTTGTCTCTCCCAAGATGCCTCAGGCCCAGAACTGGGAGCTGTCCCTGGGATCATCACCAGGGCTGTCTTAGACTGACCCTTGCCACTTCCAACTGTGGCAGTAAATTCCACGTTCAAAAGGCTCCTTCTTGTGTCCCGTGGCCACACCCCGTGGAAAGTTCTGGAGATCAGCCTCTGAATGGAGCACTGCTCTCTCCTGGGAATGCAAGGGCAGAGGGCTCAGCCTGACTGCTGTGAGGTGACCAGAAGCAGGCACAGCAGGCCTGAAAGGCCAGGGAGCTCCTGAGGGCCCGTCCTTCCTGCCCCTTCCTGTCTGTAGCTATTGATAAGCATAGCAGGCTTGGGTTTGAGGTCAGCATGACCCAGTCAGCAGAAATTTTTGAACTCTAAGTTACCTCTCTTTGGAGGCTGCAACTTTCTCATAAAATGGAGCAGCTTTAAACAAGATGGTGTCACTCATGCTTCTACTTTTTCGGGGGTCTCCACACCTGTTTCTGAGACAGGCTAAAGTTCTGCTGAAGGAAGAATTACTGGGCCAGTTAGGATTCAAGGAAACTCCCCCCAACATGGGGTTCAGGTTGGGCGGCTCTGAGATAATTATTCTTCATTCCTTCATCTCATTCAGATGATTTTTAAAAGGCTGGGGATGTAGCTCAGTGGTAAAGTGCCCACCTAGCATGTGGGAGGTTCTGGGTTGATCCCCAGTATTGCCCAAAAAACAAACAAACAAACAAACAAACAAATTAAAATGGTCATTAATTTTGAAACACACTCATGAGGCCACAGTTCTCAGGGTTAGCCTAGAGCTAACCTGGACGTCATCCCAGGCATGGGTCATGTGGGGTGCAGTGGCCAGGCATGGGTGATGTGGGGTGTGGTGGCCAGGTGTGGGTCATATGGGGTGCGGGTGGCCAGGTGTGGGTGTGGCTGTTCTCCTTTGTACCCTATGCAGCCCACACTTGGGGCCTGTGAGGCGAGTGTCTCTGTACTAGTTGGGTTTTCTTCCAGCCATGTTGCTTTGTTCTGCAGATTACATGGTGAGTGGATCTTGAGATCAATTAAAACACATCCTTAGTCAGAAGTGGGGGTGTCATGAAGGCAGCAAAGCTCAGGCCCCAGGCTCGGAGCTTCTGGCAGCCATTTTTTCTGGAAAATGAGGAATGCCCCTGCTCTCGCCCTTTCTGCACATGGGTAGAATAATGTGCTGGCAAAAATAGATGCGATTATCTGTCTAACCCCTTGCTCTTAGGCCCCGTTAGTGATTCTGGCTGGAGCGTAGTGCTTCCTGCCTGCAGCCTGGCCGCGTCTGGTCTTCGGACTTTGTTCTTGGAGGTGTGTCTTGGATACACGCGGCCCTTCCAGAGGAAACTGTTGGTGGCAGCCATCTGCTCTCCTCCTAAGCCTTTTCCTCCATGGGCTAACAAAATGCATGGTGTGGAAGGAAGTCCAAGCCCCAGCTTGCGCAGGAGACAGTTTAAATCCTGGGTCTGCGGGCCCTGGGCCAGGGGCATCTCAGAAACCCTGTACCCATCTGCAAAATGATTTCTCCAAGTTGGCATGTCCATAGCATCCAGATTAGTGCTTGGTGCACAGCGAGAAAACGACGCAGTGACACTGATTACTGTTATTATTATCATCATCTATATTGTTGTCTCCAATAATGACATGTTCTACTCATTGCATTCAGAACTCCTGATGTTCAGGGGCACTAAGGGTAGGAAATGTGTTTTTGTCAACTCACCAGAGGTTGCTAGTTTCATTTCCACAGATGGTTGGTGTTTCTTACACTCTTTACCTGGAGACTTGGAGAAGACTTGGGGGCAGAATGCCACCATGAGTGTGGTGGGCACTTTGCCAGGTGTTTCCCAGGTCTGGACACTTAATCCTGCCAAGGACACAGGGAGGGATGGCATTACTCCTGTCTCGAAGTGGGAGGGTTGAGTAACTGGACCAAATCTCAGAGCTTGGTATTACCCTCAGGATGGAGTCAGCTGTGACTGGCTCATTCCTCAGTAGACCCTCAACTGTCACTCGCATGGCAGATACTGGGACATGCACCAAGGGGCATGTGATGGATTCGTTTCTGCAGGACTTGGAGTCTAAGAGAATAAACAGCTACCTTAATGGTGCTTCTGTAACTAGGTTGTGAGGAGTTCCAGGAGGGAGGACTCAAACTCAGAGCACAGAGTGGAAGTTCCAAGAAAGTTTGGTGAAAAATTGACAGAGTGGTAACTGAACTCCAAATAGACTCAAACTAAAGTGTGCAAGTGTGAGTGTGTGTTGTGGGTGTGGTGGGGGTGTGCAGTTGTGTGCAGGTGTGTTAGTGTATGTGTGTTGGTATGTATGAGTGAATGGATGTGTATACATGTGCTTTGTTTTGCTTTATTTTTGTAGCTATTGTTCTTAAGGTAAAAGACAGGAGGATGTGTTTGTATTCTGATAAAAAAAAGACTCAACAAATAGAAATTTCAGATACAACAAAGGGTGGACTTAAAATAATAACTGAATAAGTCAAAGGGGTTGGTGGTTTACACTCCCTGAAGCAAAACGCAAGTGGAGCTGGGAGAGGAAGGAAGGCCTTTGTGGTGGGAACTTAGTAGAGGAGTGGGGGCAGAATAGGACTAGGTCGTTCCCCTGGGCGCCTGTGGTGCTCCCAGCAGGGACACAGCTCTGCTTGCCATCTGCCCCCAGGCTGAGGGAGGGAAAGCCCCTCGTTCCTGCAGAGCCCTGATATGATTGGGGCCAGCAGCTGCCAAGCTCAGGGGCCATTCCTTAGTGGCGAGGCTCACCAACATGTGGAAGCAGGGGCTCCAGTACTGAGAACATGCCCCATCCCAAATCCTGTCTGATCTCTGCTCACCTCGACCTGCAAGCCTTTGCTGTGCCCTCTTCCTGGTTGATTCAGAGACAACGAGAGCTGTTCTTGCTCATGTGGGGCCCAGAGAGGGGGCTGGGCATAAGTCACTACCAAGCAAAGCAGGGTAATTCTGAAGCAAACTGGGTCACTGCCTTCATCAGGCTCAGGCAGCTGTCTAGTGCTGATTTGGGGGACAGGCACAGCTACTCCTATGGCTGGCAGCCCTGGCTTCTCCCATCAGCTCCAGAGGGCTCTATGGGGGTGGGGGATTTTCTCCTCTCTAAGCCACAGGTGAGAGGGATCAGGCCAGCAGGAGCTGTGCCTGTGTTAATGACTATGTCCACAGCTGCAGGAACAGTGCTGTCCTGAGTGGGACCCTAGACAGCCAGGCCATGTGGCCATTATCCCAGGGAGTCTCCCATCTGTCTGGAGCCTCTGTGCCGAGGATGCCTCCAGAGGTCTAGTACTTTCTGAGAGGCCAAATGATGCTCTAGCTGCAGCACTAATTCCTGCAACATGGCAAGCACAGTGTGTCTGAATGCAGCCATCACCGGCCACATGGAAATGTCACCTGTGGCTAATTTTGAAGCATTTGTCAGAGTTGGGCACATGGGAGGCTTGGGATGCATCAGTAATTCATCCTTTTGATGAATAGCTGCGTTTGCTACACTAATGCTCCCGCGCTGTACCCACGCGGCCATCTCAATGGCCTGGAACGTGGAAAGCCATCTCATGTTGATGGCATGGCGTCTCTTTTGGTTGCTTCTAGAGGTGGGGGAAGCCGTTCTCTCACCAGGTGTGGCTTGTTGAGAAATGTGGATTGTCCCGAGAGTTTGAGAGACCCAGTGTGAGCATGCTCTCTGGAGGAATACGAACTTAAAATTTTACAAATTGAGGGAAGAAGTGAAAATGGAAACACCCCATGACCAATCCGCCCTGTCCACTCCATGGAGGAGGTGGGGTGACTTAGCTGGGACGTCTACACGCATCCTATAACGCTCACACCGCAGGGGCGGGCAGGGTACACAGGATTCCCACAGGATCAGTACAACAGGCAGGGAATCCACAGGCCTGTCTTTGGTTCTGCTGCATCTGTGGGCCTCCTGTGAGAAACGGAACCAGCCACCTTCTTTCTGGAAGCAAGTCTAGTCTGTGTTTAAAGAACTGTAATAACCAATGTAAGTTTAAACACATGTCTGGAACACTTAAAAGCGTGTTGTCTTTGGAACGCTTCATCCCTTGGACACATCTCCCAGCCATTCCCCAGTGGGAGCTCACACCACAGGTCGGAGGCCCCAGCTGCGTTTCAGTGCTGCTTCCTGATTGTGCAGGGCAGTGTGCTGTCTGTCACCTGGGGGGTCTTTCTCACCGCCTCTGCTCCCTTCCCACCCCAGCCCTCAGGGCACCCTCTTGGCGGTTTCTGTAGGAGACTCTGAAGAGGGAAGAGCTCAGGTCTGCTGGGTGACGTCGTCGTCCCTGAGTAGAGTCTCTGCAGCATGCTTCATCTGTCTGAAAACAGCAGTGTGGTTGTGTTCAAGTAAAATCTCTCCATATACATGACTAGAGTGGTTTAGCATAGAGAAAGAGCTGTGGTTAAATTTTAATAATTAACAGGAAATATATCCTATGGGAATCTTTATAAATTAAAGGCAGATAAATATACAGTTGGAATTACCAATAAAATTTGCCTCTGCAAAAGAACTTAATTTCTTTGATAAAAATTCTTAGATGCATTCTGCTCAAATCTCTCTAAATTGCATAGAATTGGAAAGTCTGGGTGCGTTCGGTCTCTAAGCTGAAGCAATGAATGCTGGGAATACACATTCCTTGGGCTGCAAACTCTGGGGAAGAGGGGGAAATTGGGGTCTCAGACATGAGAGGAAAACCACTCAACTCTCTGTCTTCTCTCCTTGGGAATCGAGGGCCACTAACCTCACCTGTTACCTGGACACAGGTGAGGAGAAGAAGGGAGCTGAGGCTCTGAATCTGCTGTGCTCTTGCCCTAAATAGCCCTGAGGATTTCTGGGTCAGTTTTCTAGTGCCTGCAAAGTGGAGATTCTCACTCAAAATGACCCTGTGCTGCTCGTGCCCTGACCGGCCACAGCCCATGGCCACAGCCTTCCTGCCCAGGGCCTGCAGCCAGCTGGTAAGGGTCTAGGAGAGCTAGAACAACAAGAAGTGCTGCAAAACAACAAGCAAAGGAGCCTCTGGCCTCTGTTAAGTGCTAGCTGTGTGCAGTTTTTTCAATCTCCCTCGTTGGTCCCGACAGATCCTAGGAAAGTGCAGAGGTGAGTGGCTGCAGATGAGGCTGCGCACTGGGGCTGGAGAGCTGGCCTGAAGTCAGGGCCTTCGAGTGGCAGGTTCCGGACTGAGAGCTAGGCTTTCTGGGCCCAGAGTTGCACCTTTAGCCATCACGTGCAACCTGCAAAGTGAGTTTTGGGACGTGGGGCTGGGAACACGACAGACTGAAGGTTTGGAGGAGCAGCCGGTGTGGCCGGACGCTTGGGTTGGTTTTATTTTCCTAGCATCTAAGCAGGAGGAACAGACACATTTCCCAGATTCCAGAGATGGGGCTGTGCTTCATGGGATGGAAAAATCTAGGCAGGGTCTGGGTGTGCACGGGGCTGGGGAGGCAGGAATGGGGAGAGATTGAGAGGGAAGGGGCAGGGCACTGGCAGCTGTTCCAAAGGCTGCCGACTGCCCCCTGCTTCATGGCTCACTAGGCTTATCAACTTATTCACTCTGCAGCCCGTGGCCTCTGACCGTCAGCATGGTGAAACACCATGGGGACTGCGCTGGCTCAGGCCCTGGGCTGCCCCCTCACTGACCCTCATCCACGTTCCCCAACTCCCTGGGAAGATGTCCCAGTGTATGGGTTTCTGACACTGGACGGGGGTCTGTAAAAGCCCCTTATAGCATCCAAGGGTGTGTCTACTGCCCAGGGAGGAGGGATGGTGGCTGGTGGCCACTGTTGCTGTGGGGGTTTATGAGGGTCTACTGGGCATGGAGGCCAGGTTTGGCATCAAAGGAAAATGTTGCTTGGGAGGAGGGTGTGTGCCAGCAGCACAGGGACAGTTGCTCCATCCCCAGAGGCCATCGCTGAGCCCCACCATGGGTCCCACCCTGCTCTCAGGACAGCAAGGGCTCCTGCTGCAAGGATCGCCCTTGGGCTGAGCTGTGGTTTTGTTCACAAGGCAGGGAGACAGGGAAGAACCCCAGGTGCTTCCCTGTGAGAGGCTCCTGTGGCTCAGCTTACGCACCAAGGACAGTGGTGCAAGCCACTCCCTCCCCAGCCTCCCCACCTCCCCTTGCACCCATTTCAGTGGGGGCTGGCCCTGGTACCTCCGCCTCCTGCTGAACCACTGGCACACCCAGGGCCTACAGCTGCAGAAGGCTCTGCACAATCTGACCTCTCAGAGGGAGGCTGGCCTCTATAGAGACAGTTCCTGCCCACGTTCCCTCTCTGGTCCTCCTATGTAGATGAGAGATGCAAGTGTGTGTGTGCATGGGAAGCGCTCGTTCCTGATTGGTCGATTGCAGATCACACCTCATTCGTCAGCCCTGGGCAGCAGTATGAGGCTTTCCCCGGCTCTTTAGCAGGGCTCCAAAGCTCAGCCCATGGTCCTTCCAGGAGCAAGAGTATGTCTGTGCGTCCACGAGCCTCCACAATCAGCAAGTGGCTACTGACTCTGTTCTGAATGCAGGATGCAGGCCCCTGGGCCTCTTCGGACCCTCCTTGGAAGACCAGCTTTCCTTTATGTTCACACACCTGCCCCATTTCTGCCTCTGCCTCCTCTCCTGGGGCGTCATTTGCACTGCTGGGGCTGTTTTCTATTTCCCCATCTTAAACAAGGGCAGAGGGAGAAAGAACTGACTCGCTGATGACCCCAGGCTGGATTCTGCCAGCGAGAGATTTCCAGGCTGCTGCAGAGACAGGACTCTGTTCACTCATCCTGCCAACCCCAGAGACAGGTGGGCTCGGTCTGGTGGGCAGACTGGCAGTTCAGCTCCTGGTAGCCAGACTGTGGCTTCTGGCTTGTGCTTCTGCATGAGCAGCAAGGGTACTGCTCTAGGGTCCAAGTTTGGTCACACTTTTTCTTGGTCATGTAATTTTCCATGGAAAATGCTTTTATGTTTTTCTGCAACGTGGCTTGTCCTTTTCTTTGGATGCTTGTTCAGTTTCTGATCCATTAGAGGTTAGATTAAAAACCTTGGCCCAGGAAAATATTTTCCCCCATCTTTAGCAGTTTTCTCCAAAGCCTGGGCCCTCACCTGCTCCGCACAGTTGACCTCTGCGTGTGGCTGAACGTCCTCCCAGGGGCTGGATGGGGCACCTCGAAGCCTGCGCCTCCTGCAGCCCACTCCTGCACGGCGGCTCTCAGCTCAACCTGGTGCTTGCTCTCTCCTGCTCTGCCTGCGCAGCGTGCACTCAGGGTTGCCGCTGGTTAGACCCGTTCATGTCGACCATGAGCACGGAGCTGCTGCGGAGAGGGAGGCTTTCGCTAGTTATTTTTATTCAATTTTAATCAAACATTTACATTTATGTTTAAATATACATTTTAAGGTAATTTTCCCTCTGCAGTTGATGTGCATATCTGGTGGTGAGTTCCCAATTTAAAATGCTGCCTTTGACTTAAAAACGCTCTTCTCTGATGAGCCATTCATTTCCTGTGGGATGACATAGATTCAACCTGGAATCATGGGTGTGCAGGGTCAGAAAGAACCTTGAAGAACTCATGGTCTGGAGGTTTTGAAGTGGCAAGAAATCGATGGTGGGTTAGGACCAGCAACGCTTTAAACTGGGCATTTCTGCACGGGCAGTACCAGAGCGTGAGGGCACCATGCTTGGGGGGGGTCAGCCCAGGTTCTGGCTGGAGCCCATCTGCGCCCCACTTACCCTGTGACCCTGGAAAAGCCATTCATACCAGCTCTCAGCTCCAGCTCTCCTGTGTGTAAGTGGTCAGTACCAGTTCTCTCCAGTCGGGCTGGGATGGAGTTTCATCAAGGCCGTCTTTATGAAGGTCGAGAGAGGAGTTCCTGTCCCAGCGCAAGCGTTACACATGCTTGTTAATAAATTGATTAAATATCAGCATGAACTTGCTGGCTCCTGCTGTCACAAGTCTTTCATCCTGGTTTAGGGTCAGTCTGTGCTTGAGCAGCCCAGTGCAGACTGGTCCAGCGGGAGCCTGTGGACGTGCCTCCTCCTCAGGGGCTCGGCTCACTGCATGGACTCTGCCTGCTCCCTCCGCTCCATCTTCAGACAGGAAGCCCTCCTCTGCGCTCACTGAAGCTGCCCCCCCATCAGCCTTTGGCACTTCCCACGGGTACGCTTCGTGGGAGGCACTTAGATGGATGAGGTGCCACCTTTGCCATCCAGACCCTGGTTATTAGGCGAAAAGAGACGGCGTCAGTGATGACGGTGTGGTGCACGCCTCTAAACCCAGCTTCTCTACAGATGGAGACAGGAGGATCCACGTTTGAGGCCAGTCTCAGCAACCTTGCAAGTCCCTGTCTCAAAATAAAAAATAAAACTAAACAGCTCTCAGAGGTAGAGCCATCCTGTATTCAATCCTCAGTACTAAAAGAAAAAGAAAGGAAGGAAGGAAGGAAGGAAGGAAGGAAGGAAGGAAGAGAGAGAAAGAGAGAGAGAGAGAGAGAGAGCGCGCGAGTGCCTGGGGTTTCTGCAGGAGTTGTGGATTCACAGTGCCACATCCTGCAGTAGCAAGGTCACTGTACTTATTTAGTCTTAACATGAAAAGCCTGTCCTCACTGTCCAACAAGGAGGGACCTCTGCCAGGTTAGTTGATTGACATCCTCAGTGTCAAAGGGATGCTTACTATAGGACAGACCGATCTTTGGGAGCACTTGCTCAGGACCCAGGGAACCACACTGAGCTGAGGCCTCCTCCAGGGCAGGGTCGTGTTCCCTTTCTGTTTCATCCCGGTTCCTGGAGCAGATCAGCACACAGCCCTACAGTTCTGTGGAAATGAATTCTTGGATTGGTATGCCCACTGGGCTGCGGCTCTTCCATTGAAGGTATTCCTTTAGCAGACACACTGGAGAACAAGAGGCAGGGGGACGCCTGGAACCATGTCTGCCCAAGCTCACCTGGACCAGATCAACTCCTCCTACTTTCATCCTGGAAACACTACAGCTGTTCCCGTTCCATAGATGGGACCACTGAGGCACAGCCAGACCAGGCAGGCAGACAGAGTGGCCCGGCACAGCTGGAGTCCCAGCTGGGGGCTGTAGGGCTCTCAGACCCCTAGTGCTTAGCTGCCAACTGAGAGTTTACCAAGAATTTGAAGAACAGAATCACATTTAAATACCTTATGGGAGTTTACACATATCTGATCCTAATGAAAAATAATTTGGTAACGTGAATTATTGTTCCCATTATATCTGCTTTCTCTGTTTGAATTTCTGTAGAAATTTCCAGTAAGTGAGCCCCAGATGTCAAGCCCTCCCTTGTTGATGGGAGGTTTGGGTGCAGGAGTGGATTCCGCAGTCTGGGTTTCTGCCTTCCCTCCCTGCCCTGTGCATCTCCCTGAAGCCCGGGGCTGAGGGCTGGCGAGTGTGCTCTGGTCACCAGGCTGGCTGCAGGAAGGGGTCCCATCTCATTTCCGGGGGGTCTTTGGACAGCCCTCAGCCCCTGTGACCAGCATCCACCCCCTCACTGCTGATGCAACGCTGATTGGGGTTGGTCAGGGTGCTGTTCGCTTGGCTGCCTGCCTTGCAGGTGGGAAGGACATTTTAGGCTGATGAGTGATTAAGGCCTCCATGTCCAAGGTGAGCTGAAGGTCAGGGAGTGGTGGTGAGAGGACAGCACATCTGGAAGCTTCTATAGGAAGTTCTTCAGACTGCAGCCTCAGGCAGTGTGCCTTCCCTCTCCTCCCACCATGCATCCTAGGGCCCTGCACCGACAGTTGCTCTAGACCACCCTGACCACTCAGGCCGTAGCTGTTTCCATCTCTTGTGAAGTACACTCTTGTTTGTACCTGTGGCTGCTCACTCACATTCAGGTTAATTTGGTTGTTTCATTAGTCACCTGTAAATAGGCCTAATTTTGTAGTCTAGGGTGTAATTAAGAATCTTGAACAGTGGACTTGTGGATGAGCAACCTAGAGTGGGCAATTTTAGGAGGATACTGACACCCTTCAAAGAATTGCTGCATGCATTGTCAAACCACCTGGAACCTCACTTCTGCTACTTGCCAGTTCACTATGGACTACTTAGATGAGGCCTAACCAGTCTGATCTTACAGATTTCAAGTCTAAGTGAACCAAGTTTCCCATCATGCTTATGGGCTAGATAAATGAAGTTTCCCACATGCATGTGGGCTAGGTGAATGGAGTTTCCCATCATGCTTGTGAGCTAGATGAATGAAGTTTCCCATCATGCTTCTGAGCTAGATGAATGAAGTTTCCCATCATGCTTGTGAGCTAGATGAATGAAGTTTCCCATCATGCTTGTAAGCTGTATGGATGAAGTTTCTCATGTGCATGTGAGTTAGATGAATGTTGCTTCCTATCATGCTGTGGTTTAGAAGAATGAAGTTTCTCATCATGCTCATGGGATAGATCAATGAAGTTTCTCACATGCACATGAGCTAGATGAATGAAGTTTCCCATCATGCTTATGGACTAGATGAATGAAGTTTCTCACATGTATGAGAGCTAGATGAATGAAGTTTCTCACATGCATGTGGTTTAGATGAATGAAGTTTCCCACCATGCTTGTGGGTTATGAAGTTTCTCACATGCATGTGAGCTAGATGAATGAAATTACCCATCATACTTGTGAGCTATATGAATGAAGTCTCTCACATGCATGTGAGCTAGATGAATAAAGTTTCCCATCATGCTTATGGGCTAGATGAATGAAGTCTCTCACATGCATGTGAGCTAGATGAATGAAGTTTCCTGTCATGCTTATAGGTTACATAAATGAAGTTTCTCATCATACTTGTGGGTTAGAAGAATGAAGATTCCCATCATGCATATGGATTAGATGAATGAAGTTTCCCATCATGCATGTGGGTTAGGTGAATGAAGTTTCTCACATGCATATGTGTTAGATGAATGAAGTTTCCCATCATGCATGTGGGTTAGGTGAATGAAGTTTTTCACACGCATCTGGGTTAGGTGAATGAAGGTTTTTTTCATGCATTTGGGTTAAATGAACGGGTTCTCTTACATGCATTTGAGATCACTTTAAATTGTGACCAAGGAAGTGAGCAGAAAAGACCTGTAAGACCTTTTTGTTTTAGCCTTCCAGAATAAACTGTGCATGAGTCTGAAGGTGACAGGGCAGCTGTTCTCCTGCCTAGTGTCTGAGTCAGAGTTAGTGTGATGTGAGTGGGAGAATGTAGCAGGAGGCAGACACAGCCTCAGCCACCCACGTTTGTGCAAGGTGGTTCTGGCACCTGCACTCAGGATATGAGATGGTTTTTCTCATCCACCTATGAGCTCAGAATGACGTGGTCACACTAGATACCTGAGTCACAACATCCTGATGCTCTGTATATTTCAACTTTGCTAGACTGAGGATGAAACCAAGAACTAACCTCAGCTGGGAAATTTTAGCAGGGTGGCTACTATGAGCTTTCAGTCTGGAAATAGAAATCTTCTCTCAGCTCCCCTCAAAACAACTCTAGATTTCCCATAGATTTATTGTCCTTTGAATAATATCATTAGAGAATAATAGTGGTAGTAGGAGTGATCACTGTGTCCTGGGTTAGGTATTTACTGTTGTAAATACAGTAGTTTCCCTTGCTGAAGTTTGGATGTGGTTTGTCCACAAAGGTCAACGTGCTGGAAGCTTGGTTTTCAGCGTAACAATGTCCAGTGGAGGAACCTTTAAGAGGCGGGGCCTAAGGGGAGGTGTTTAGGTCATTGGGGGCACCACACTTGAACATGATCAATATAGTTTTTGCAGGACCAGGTGAGTTCCCATGAGAATAAGTTGCTATGAGGGGGCCTGAATCCTTCCTCCCCATGCAACAACATCACTCCTGTGTGTGCTACTGCCCAGTGGTGCCATCTGCAGCAAGTGCACACCAGAGCTGAGCAGATGTAGATGCCAGGCTTGTCAGCCTCCAGACTGTGAGCTAATAAACCTCTTTTCTTGTAAAGTACTCAACCTCCTTTAATTTGTTATAGCAACACAACATAGACTAAGACATCTCTCATCCACAGGGAATGTTTCAACATCACCAGAAACCTGAGATCATACTAAATATATGTGTACTCTTTTTTCCTACACTTGCATGCCTAGGATAAAGTTTAACTTATAAATAAGGGGCAGTAAGAGATTAACAACAATTACTACTAATAAAATAGAATAATTGTAACAATACACTGTAATAGAAGTTACACGAATATGATCCCCCTCTCGATATATCCCCTTCTTCTTGTGATGTGCGATACTGCAGTGCCTATGTGATGAGATGTGTTGAGTGATGTGGGCATTGTGCTGTGACCTCAGGCTACTGTGGGCCTCCAACAATCCTTTGATGAAGTCTTTGCATAGCTCCGATGCTTTCTGGTGCAACACGTTGCAATCAGTCATTTTCCGTTCATGTTTTCCACCCACAGAGCCCATCCAGGCCTTTTCCATCTTAACTAAGCACTTATGCACTGTGGCTATAACTTTTGCAGTTTGTTGTGCATCAGTGGAAGTAGCATGAATTTCTCTTTCCTTCTTCAGAATTTCATGGGTAGATTTGTTCTTATTATCCATCTTAGCAACCTCAGCATGTAACCTTTTTTCCCCTTAAGTTTAGAACTTCTGCTTTTCCACTAAAGAAAGCACTTTCCTGCTTCTCTGTGGCACATCTGGATTCCCAGCCCACTGATCTTGCACGTTGAGGCTGCTGTTAAGTAAAACAAGGGCTACTGGAACACAAATGCTACGCTATCTAGACAGTCAGTCTGATAACAGAGACAGATACCAAGTGACTAATGAGTGGGTAGCATCCTGTGCTGGACAAAGGGATGATTTACAGCCCGGGTGGGACAGCTTGAGACTTCACCATGCTGCTCAGAATGGCATGCAATTGACAACTTATGCATTGTTTATTTCCGGAATTGTCCACTTAATATTTTTATACCACTGTTGACTCTGGGTAACCAGGAAAAGAAAAACTATGCATGCAGATTCTTCTCCATTTCCCGGCAACCCTGTGAGGAGCTATTGTGATTCTCTCTCCTAATGAGGAAGCTGATGCACAGAGAGGTTGTGCACCTCTCCCAAGACCACACAGCTGGAGGGGTAGAGCAGTTTCTCTGTAGAGTCCTCTCCCTTTTCCCCACAGAAAGTGTGTCCGTGCGTGTGCCCTTGTTTCATCGTTTGTCAGTGCTTCATAATCTGGGGAAGAAATGAGAAAACTCTACGGCTGGTCAGGTTTCTGCTCAGCAACAGAGGAGAGAATGTGCGTAGAAACAGTGCTGTGAGGATTTCTGTGGATTTGGCCACTTGGACATTTGCAGCTCTTGCAGATGTTTCCATCAGAGCAATAGGTGCTGCCAGCTGTGGGGCATCAGAGAGGGGACTGTGTGTGGGTAGCCAGTGTTTCTGGGGTCCCTGGGATGGAGCCCATCCCCTGTGCAGCTCAGGGCCCTGGGTGGACACCATGCCTGCTGTCTGGTGCATGAAGCCTCCTGCCCTGCTCTAGCCCCTTGCCCCTCTGGCTGGGGCTTTGCTGTCCCTCCACTCATTAGGATGTGAACAGGGACATCATCCACACAAGGACATCACTTGTCATGGTAACCTACAAAATAGAAGTCCCAGCTGATCTAGTTCCTGCCACAGTCTGGGCCCAGACCAGCAGAAGGACTTTTAGTGGCAGGCCCCATGTCACCCTGTGGCACTGTGGCAGGTGAGGCATGGTGGAGGCTGGCCATGTGCTCTGGCATCAGTGGAACCTGAGGCTCCTTGCACATGGTCTCCATCCGAAGCATCTCATCTAATTCTAGCTCCTTCTGCCAGCTCCCAAGGGCCCAGCCCAAGCTCTGGCCCTAGAGGCTGGCCTCTCTTTTGTGCTTATGGGTAAAGGGCTATGGTGCCTCCTGCCCCTGCCCCACCACCAGAGGGCACCCAGTGACCTTCGCTGCTGACCCCAGATGCACAGGGCACGGGGCAGCATGGGACCACCCTTCAGAAGGTTCTGGAGTGGGTGTGAGGCAGAAGGGGAGATTGAACGATGTCTTTAGACATTTTATTTTGATTAAAACATTAAAGTGCACGGCAGCACCTCGTTGAAATTGTAAATCTTTACTGGAGGAAAATGAGAAAATCACAACGAGGTGAAATAATGACTCTGTGGGTGTCGCGGCGGTGTGCGCCGCCTGCTCGACTTTCCGTGGGAGACTGTGCTGTCACTCCCAAGTTAATTTTCGGAAAATGAGTTATCGACTATAGATATAATTTATTACTAATAAGCAAAATATGTTTGTAACCTGGGCCTGATGGGGTGGTTAGCAAAGCAGGAAGAAGAGAGGTAATAAATGGAGGAAAAGAGGACGGAGGTAGTAATGGGGGGGTGAGCTTCACTCAGTGGGTCTGCAGGTGCCTCATGGCACAGCACGCGATCCTGTACCACCCAGCGCTTCACTGGGTTCTTTAGTATCCTTAGCCATGCAGTCTGGGGGTTTAGATACTTGGAAAGCTGCCCCACCCTACTGGCATGGTCTGAGTGCCCACCCAGGGGTGCTTTCCGGTAACCCTATTTCCCCTCTCTGTTGACCTTGAGTCCCGCCACTTGGATGTCTCCTTGCCGGGGGCACATTGGAGAGAGGACATGGCCAGAGCTAGCTTTGGTTCCAGCGGGGACTAGAGTGAGGGGGACCTGTGATGGTTGGGTGTGGTGGCATGCACGTGGTGGGTGGAACCCGGAGTGGTGACCGATGTGTTCTGCGAGCTGAGGCAACCTGCAGCCAGCAGGTCGGGGAGAGCTGTGCGCTGTCTCCCCGTCAGTCCCCTCGTCTGTGGAGTGGGCACTGTGACAGCTCCCACTCTTCTTCTAGAAGTTACGGTGATAATGAAAGACGAAAGGAAGGAGGTGGACATGCTTGAATATCTGCAGGGTTAGACTGAATTTCACGTCACCTGTGTCTTCCCTCCTGGTAATCTGTATCCGATTTATGTGCCTCCTGCAGCCAGAAATGCACCTTTGTAAGCCAGGGAACGCATCCTCTCCATTTCTAATTCTCACTTCTGTGGGTATGACTAGGCCTGCGAAATTACAGTGGTGTCACGACGCAGTCAATCAATGAATGCTCTATTTCTAGGTGTAAAACATATTCGTAATCTTGCTATTTTTTGGTGTTACATCATTAAAATTCTGATATATTAACCAATGATATTTTGAAGGCATTTATATTTGGAAGTTAATATTAAAATCATAAAGACTTCTATAAGTTTAAATTATTTAAGTTATTATAAAATGGTTTAATTCATAATTTATTTCAATGACTACTTAAATAATTATAAAATATAATTATTGTCCAGCTATGATATGGTGTTTGACACTGGTGGGAAGGCAAATGAGGGTTTTTAGCTACCAGATCTTATAGAATGAGGACTAGAAAGATTATTCAGAGAAATTTGGCAGGTCTCAAAAATGGCATATTTTATAGCTGTAAGAACATTTATGTAGAACATTTACATTGTAGTAATAGAATCATTTTACTAGTCATGCCACATGCATATAAAAATTTTCATTAAAATTCTAATAATGATTTTCTAATGTTTTTCAAACAAAACTATTTTAAATCATAATTATAGTATGCAAGTATACCCTTTCCCCTTAGTGTAAACTAAGACTTACCAGTAAACTTAGTCCACATTTCTATTTGAAGAGTTTGTGATTTTCCAGATTTTCTATTATTAAAGCTGGGCTGAGAAAGAATGTTTCACTGTAAGAAAGACAATGGCTTTCTCTCCCCCCAGAGGAGGTGGACAGGGGACAGGGGACAAAGCAGTGGCACGTGGCTCTGTTCTACAATCTGACTCCAGTGATGAGACTCTATCTGCTAAATCCCAGAGGGAGAAGGGGCCCAGGACACAGAAGCCTTGGTGGCCACCTGGCCCCACTTTAGCGAAACCCGGAACATGACATGCGTAGTATCCCCATTGAGTCAGTGCGCTCTGGACCTGCCCTGGCCAAGTTGAGAAGGCCAGGGTGGTGGGGCCCTCCGAGGCATTGTGTCATCTAGCCAGGGGTGACAGATGACAGGCAGTGTCATGCTTGGGAGGAGTGGCCTTTGCTCAGTTGACAAAATCAGGGTCCCCTTGTCTGAGGGTGTTGGATTTGGGGGGCTTATCATAAAGGAAGGGCCTTAGATTGGGTGCCCAAAGAGATTAGAGGTGACTTATGAAGGTCATACCAACTGCATCCGTCCTGTCCTCTTCTGGTCTTTAGGAAGGTGTTAGGGTCTCTTGGGCCCAGGCGGGCTGACCAGTCTGGGCTGGGCTGGTCCCTAGAGTCTGAGGTGCACGAGGTGGGCTGACACGTCTGTGCTGGGCTGGTCCCTAGCATCGGATTTGCACTAGGTGGGCTGACCCGTCTGTGCTGGGCTGGTCCCTAGAGTTCAAGGTGCACTATGTGGGCTGGCCTGTCTGTACTGGGCTGGACCCTGGAGTCTGAGGTGCACTAGGTGGGCTGGCCTGTCTGTGCTGGGCTGGTCCCTGGAGTTGAAGGTGCATGAGGTGGGCTGACCCGTCTGTGCTGGGCTGGTCCCTAGAGTTCAAGGTGCACTAGGTGGGCTGACCCGTCTGTGCTGGGCTGGTCCCTAGAGTCGGATTTGCACTAGGTGGGCTGGCCCATCTGTGCTGGGCTGGTCCCTAGAGTTCGAGGTGCACTAGGTGGGCCTGCCTGCCTGCACAGTGGTGTACAGGCCTTTGTCAGCCCTTCTGAATCCACCTCCTTTTGTGCTCTGCCTTCCTGAAGCTTCCTGGGCTTGTGGGGCTCCCATTCTGGACATAAACGAGTCCTCTGCTGATGTTGGACTTTCTTTTCTTTCCATGGTTGCCCACCCTCTGAAAGACCAATGAGCCGGAGCTAGACTCACTGGCATTTCAAAGCCCACCAGAAGCTGGGACGTTTCGGCAGGACTCCGGCTCCTGGGCCTGGCCAGTTCTAAGTCCAGTCAAGGTGGCTACTCCTCAGGCCGAGGGGCACGTGCTGCTAACGTGGGGTGAGGGTGCGGTCTCCCCATCGGTGTAGCCCTTGATGATGATGGAGAGAGCTTTTCGCATTTTACGTTTTTGCTCCGTGAATGTATTTCAACCTGATTTGGCTCTTCTTGCTGCTAATCAAAGACACAGGATAATAAAATAATAGCGGTTGGTGCAAGAGAGACCCCAGAGAGAAGCTGCGGCCCTTTTCAGGGGAATGTCTACCTTTATTTGGAGATGTCACGTAATGGCATACAGTGGACTAAACTCTGCCCCTTGCTGCGGCCATGTCCACCCTGCAGGGCCTTCCTCCTGAGCAGCCTCCGAGCTTCAGTCTTACCCAAAAGACTCCCCTCCAGGAGGCTCGAGCCGCTCCCACGCTCCCTGGAAGGACAGAGCACATTTTCTGGGTGATTCTTGGATCAGATCTGAGGAGGGGCACTGATAACAGTGGCCAGCCATGGATGTCAGCACGGAGACCTATCTGAGAATTAGGGATGGAGAACGTTTCAAAGGCCACCCGCCTCCCTCACCCACTCCTTACTTGGCTGCTCCCTGGGATGGACACCACCCTCTCCCAGTCACCTTATGGCTTCACGGTGAACCCTGGCTTAGAGCAGGGAAGTCGTCCTGCCCAGAGCTGCCCCTGCTGCCTTCCCCTCACTGAGCTCAGCTCCGCATCTGGGCTCCGGGAGGACCCTGTACCAACCTCCTCATCCTCTCCCGCACATCACGGTCGCTTGGCTGGGAACAGCCGCCTTCGTCCTCCTGCGTGTGCCCTGCACTGAGCCCCACCTGCACGGATGCATAGGGCGTGTGCGGTACCCAGGTCGCAATCGCTCTCCACTGGTGCCCGGGACATGGATGGAGTATCCCCAGCGCACCTCTCTTCCAGGCCTCCTCGCTCAGGACCTGCCTTTCTCCTGGCGGCTGCTTGCTTCTCCCGGAGGACTCGTCTTGCTGGTGGGTCCCAATCCTTCCTGGGTTGTCTGGGGCTGGAGGGCAGCAGCAGAGCTGTCTGATCCCATCTCCATCCCTGCACCAGGCTCGGTGCCCCTCCTCAGTGCTGGCCTTCCCTGTGGCTCCCTGTGTGGAGCCCATTCCTGGCTGATGGCCTCGCTGCAGGACCGGCACCACTGGGGCCCTCGGGCTGTCCTTGTCAGGAGCTTCCTCTGTTAACCTTGCTGCACCCCAGGTGGCGTGCAGTTGTCCCCAAGCCAACCTTCAGTTCCTGTCTCTGCTTTCCTTTCCAGGCTGCAGAGCCGCCAGCCAGTCTGGAGCCCGGGGATCCCGAGGGCTGTGTGTCTGCAATATTCATTGCTGCCCTCGGATTCCCCCGGGCTCTACAACGCAAGTAGATATCCCAGGGGTAGATCGCGAGATGGGAGCTGCCTTCTTGACTGGAAGCCATTAGCCACATCCTGATCTCTAGGTCCACCCCAGGCTCCCGTGGCGTCTGTTCTCCTCACGCACTGTCCCTTGGGAAGGATGAGCTCTCTGTGATGCCGAGCCTGCAGGAGCAGGTCCTCGGCGATGTGGCTAGGGAGAACTGCTGCATTCCCAGGAAGTGGCTCTCGGGGATCAGAGTGTGGGTCCCAGGCCAGGAACGCTGTGCATGAAGGCCACAGAAAGTGGCGGTCGCCTCAGCACTGACAGGCCCCAGCTGGGGCCACAGAGGAGGAATCTTTTTTAATAAATGTTCAGCTCGTTAAAGAGTTTCATGATGTGAGATACAGGCTGGAATGAGGCAATTCCATGGAGAAATCATCGTGGGAATAATTCACATCTAATGCACTTTCATGGAGAATGCTGTTTCCAGACTCTAACTTTCTCTCCCCCTTTTCTCTCACTTTTTTGGTTTTATTGCCATTTTTTGACATTAGGAGAAATTGGAAACCTGGTTAGATTTCATAGCTTCACATTTCAGGAGTAAGTGACACAGTCAGTCGCCAGGATGTGTCTAATTTGTGTTTCACAATGAGACCTTTGCTTCACTTTTTAATTATGCGGCATTTCACAAAGGAGAGGTATGGGGCTGAAAGCATAAATTGCTAAGATTAACATTTTCCTTCCCTATTTAAGGCTACCTGTACCAGTCACAAAAGGCAATAAAACCCGGTGTGATGAAATTGGATTGAGAAAGAGGATGGGTTTGATATTATGAAATGGACCACTTGGTCTGACTTGACTGGATTCTCAGAACAGCCCAGAGAGAGCCAAGGGGCAGGGTGGGACCTGGGGCCGTGGACTCAGGAACAGAAGCCTGAGGTCACATTCTGGACTGCCATGGGGCTGAGCCCTCCACCCTGTGGAGGACCCTGGACTGCAGACAAGACCACTGGACCTGGAGCTGAGTGGACACGAACCTTGATGGGCAATCTCTCCTCAACTCAATGATAAGGGGAGGGGGTCGCTTCTCAGGTTTCTTCTTGGTATAAGGGCCAGGGAACAGTTACACATTCAGCTATCTCAGCTTACCTACTTGTATCTATTTTCTTGTGCAAACTCCCTGACAGCTTCGATTTGTACCAACTTGGAAGCAGGAACCATACTGTGTAGCAGCTACTGAATTAAATCTATTTCCCGGGTATCTTGGGTTGAATAGAGACCCTCCTTCCCCTCCAATTCACTCCACCCCAAACCTCAGAATGTCACCTTATTTGGAAATAGGGTCTTTGCAGATGTTATTAGTTAAGAATTCTGAGATGATATCATCCTGGATTGAGGGTGGTCACTGAGTCCAGTGTCTGGGCTCTTTATAAGGAGAGGAGAGGACACAGTTGTGGGGACCACAGCCATGTGATGATGGAGGCAGAGATGGGAGCGATATCCACAGGAGCTGAAGAACACCAGGACCCACGAGCTGCAGGGGGCAGGAAGGGTCCTCCCCTAGGGCCCTCACAGGGAGAGCCGCCCAGCCCACACCCTGGCATCAGACTTCTGGCTTCCAGAACCATGAGCAAATGAGTTTCTATTGTTTGTGACAATGTGTTCTGGAAGCCGCAGGAAACCAATGCAACCTGCAATGTGGATTACTTTGGAAAACCTGGGGAGAAAGTCTGCCATGCAGGGCCCAGCATGGGTGTCATGACAACCCTCCCACTCCTGTCTCCAGCCCTCCCCCAGCACGGAGACACAGTGCTGGTCCCCAACTCACTCCTGGTGGCTGGGTTGTGAAGGGGCTCCTACTAATGGGGGCTCTCCTTTATGGGGGTCTTATGCCCCGAAAAATAATTTCCCACAGGCTGGCTTGTTTACTGTGGATGCCAGAGAAAGAACACTAGGCAGGTGTGTTTCGACTCGGGACCTGTGCATTTGGGATGTAAGTCAGCCTTACATCCAGGTGCCCCCTGGAGCTGCTGGAGTGGCCAGTGGGCAGCTCTAAGGGGCAGTGCTGTGGGCCAAGCATGCCTGGCTGTGCTTCTTCTATCAGAAGAGCCTTTGACAGGTACACTAACAACCTTCATCCCCACTTCCCGCTGCGCTGATGCAGGCTGAGTAGTGAGTGGCTTGCCAGAGTTCTCCCAGCCTGCTAGAGTTGAGTCTGGGTCAAGATCAGCATTCTCCCCCTGGGCCCCCAGCTGCCCCTTTACTTCTTCAGTCCTGCACACACTCAGTTTGCATGGGCTACTGTAAAGAGCCTTTGCTAGACTCGGAGGAGCTGACCCTTGAGGCTATGCTGACTACCTCCTCCCAGCCTGCACCCCGTTGGTTCTCCCCACAGTGAAGGGGTCGATGTATGCTCTGCAGCTGGATCTCCTTGTACTGTTGGGACCAGGACAGAAATGAGTATGACAGCTGAGAAGGGGACGTGACACCAAAAGGGATAAAAGTTTACAGAGAAATGCAGTTGGGCAAGACATCCTTAGCTACACACCAGGAGCAGGCTTCATCGAAACATTTGCCTCATCTCTGGGATGTACTAGAATCTGCTCTCAGTGGCACACCCAGGGGCCAAAAGATCCAATTAACATGCCTATAATTAAGAGCAAAATTTGTAATTAACTGTCTTCTACAAAACTATTGGCTTTGTGGGGAATCACATTTACAACAGAGAGCCCTGTTCTCTTTAAAGCAAAGATGTAGGTTGAGAGACCATCAGATGATGATGCCTAGACCCTTGTCCTGGATACCCAAGGGGACTCCTGGCACTCTGACAGGGAACCCTACAAATGGTACTGAGGTGTGGATCAGGAGTTCCAGGGCTTGGGGACCACCTGCAGGTGGCGCTGTCACAGCAGACTCTTCCGGGTTTGCAACCAGTGCACCATAGTTAGCCAAGAGAGACACGTCCCTGTCCCAGCCCTGCTGCAGTGAAGACAGCTAGCTGTCCACTGGAGATTCGCCACCTCTACACTCCCAAAGTGTAGAGTTGCAACTGGAAAGTAGGTGGAGACAGCGCCCACATTTCCCGCCCTCCCTGAGTCCAAAGATGTCCACTGAGCCAGTCCCAGCCAGCCTAAGCGGAGCGCAGGATGGTAGCTCACTGGCATGGCAGAGAGGAAGGGGAGCTGCCTTCTCCCCTCCACACCTGTCCCCCACAGATCTCTGCGTTCTGACCACTCCGAGACCCCAGGGTGGCAGAGTCCCAAAAAGGAAGTCCCTGATTGTCACTGACACTCCTGGTCCTTATGAGAGTATGCAAGAGCTCCAAACTTGAGTGACTTGACACAGTTGGAACATTTTCATGGCAGAAACCAGCAAGTCTGGTACGTGCATTTCCTTAAGCTAGAAACATCTGCACATGCGTGGGGTCAACCTGAATATTCCACCAGAAACGGCTTGTCTTGTGATGAAAGAGCAGTGTCAGGGTGCCTCTCTGTCCTTGACCTCATTAACTACCCGTCCTTCACTGGAACCAGCTGGTGGGAGCGGTGAGCTCACTATGGCAGCTTATTGGAAGTCGTAAAGTAGACCATCCTGCACACGGCTGCAGTGGGCTCCCCTGGGGCCTGAGCACCACTCAGAAACCAGGAACCCAGTTGCTCCTCCCCAGAAGCCTACGCTGCAGTTGCTCACAACTCCGCAAGGATGTGTTTGGAATTTACCAGTGGAGTTCCTGGAGGCTGTGGGGTCACTCAAGCATGCCAGAGGCGGTGTGGCTTTTGACTTCTTGCCTTTTAATCTGTCAACCAGAATAAGCCTCTTCACCCCAAGTTTCCATGTTGGAGGGCCTTTGACTACCATAAATCACAAAGCAATCGAGAACTGAAGTGTATGTTTCTGTAGAGATTAAATTTGTTTCCATGCATATTTTTTCTAATTATGCTGTAATAAGTGAACATAGTCCACTTAGGAAAATGGGAACAATTTAGAAGCACATAGAATCCACCTCCTCCCCCATTCTTCTGTAGAGGAAACTTCTAGCAACAGCGGTGTCATCCACACATCATATGCACATGTATATGTTCGTGATAGTGGGGAGGACTTGGAAACTTGTTAATGTACTTATTTCTTATTGTTAATGTACTTATTTCTGCTAGGTTACTGTCTTACTTAGCAACACAACTTGAAATGCAAACTGTTGATATGCAAAGGATTTCCAGCCTTACCTGCTGTGCCAGGGCCCCTGGGGTGGGCACACACATGTTTATTCGTGGCTGGGACGTCAGGCTGTTTCTAATGTGGGTGCCATGGACAGTTGCTTGTGGATTCTCCTGTATGCCTCTTCGCATAGGCCGGATGTCCTATTCAACTGGTGACAATGTGATTTAGTACAATGTTTCTGGAAAGAAATGCATAAATATAAGCCAAGACTCTCAATTTTTCTGTATCATTTAACCTAGTGGTTCCAGTCACAGGACTCTCCTAGAATCGCTGCCATCAGATCCATATTGGGCTTGGATGCTACTGGCCAGGATGGACCCACTGTGTCCCCATCCCCACCCCAGGCAGCCCTGGGACTTGGGCATCTCTCTCACGTCTCCGCTCTGTTCATTCCTGAGCAGTCAGCGTGGGATGTTTTGAACATGGAGTGAGATGAAGGGGTGACAAGACTTAGCAAAGTGGCCAGTGGATCTTGGTCCTCAATACCGACTGGACACTTAGATCATTACAGGCCCACAGAGAATGATGCAGAAGGGCAATCTGCAGAATATAATTCAAGGTAGAGGAGCAGAGAATGAAACAGTCTAACTGGCCAGCAGCAGGGGCTGAGGGAACGGCAGTCTATGCCTCTGCAGAAGCATTAGATGGCCACTAAAATCCTGGCTACAAAGAGCTTGGATAACATGGAAATGTGTATGTGAAAATATCAAGTAAAGCAAACAATCATAAATTTTCAGCAGTGGGTTGACAAAGACACAAATGAATCCCAAGCCCTGGGCCTCACCCCTACAGCTCATCCAAGGCCCTGGGCGCTCTGGGCACAGAGTGAGCATGGTTGTAGATTCCTGTAAAATTGGTGAGGGTGTTTGACTGCCTGGCCGAGGCTGCTATCCACTTCCC
>PVJS01010428.1:0-48018 GCA_004027185.1 Glis glis | reverse complement strand
AAAAAAAAAAAAAAAAAAAAGTGAGCTGCTATTGATACTTTTGGTTTTATTACATAAGATGGGATTGCTTCTTTCCTCCAGAGTTTAATATGCACATTTTAGGTTGAGTTGAACTTAACTGAATTCTCCCACCCCTGCCTGGACATCTCCAGTCATTTAGGTAGTGAGATGGAGTGCCCAGATCAGAATAGGAAATTGGCTCCCAGACAGCAAACTCCAGAGTTATGGGTATAAAACTCCAGGAACTGTTTTACTCCACAGCCATCAATAGTAACTACAAAGATAAAAACAAAAAGAAACACCAAAAGAAAAAACATGTTGAGAACCTATGATGGCTCAGGCATTTTACATATTATGGTTAATCTTTTGAAAAATACTCAATAAAAATATAATCATATCACTCTTAGAAATGAGGGATGTGAGGAGTTATGTACTTTCTGAAGATCCCGTGGCTTGGAAATGGTGAAGTCGAGTTTGCACTTG
This sequence comes from Glis glis, assembly GCA_004027185.1. Classification (NCBI taxonomy): domain Eukaryota; kingdom Metazoa; phylum Chordata; class Mammalia; order Rodentia; family Gliridae; genus Glis; species Glis glis. Next base: position 47,535 of record PVJS01010428.1, on the reverse strand, counting down.
AGATTGACTCTGATCTAGGGATTTCTACTATTTCATAGCTCTATAACGAAGCTCTGTCTTTGGATGTCCTAAGTAATTTTGTGATTTACTAGATGAAAAGAACTCATAATGAGAACATCATATTATGCTATATTAGCTATAAAACCATTGTGTAGCTATTTAAACATTGCTGTTTTACTCTCCACTACCTTTTGTTTCTCTTACCTCCTAATGAGTTTAAAAGGGTCTATTTTATTGTTAGATGTGATTTAATTTGATAGTAGCTGTAATGTTACTGGCACTAACAGAAGGTTTTGTCCCTCCCCGCCTCCCATAGCATTTATACACAGAAGCATGGGATGCTGACAAAGCTTCCATCCACGTGATGCCAGACACCCCAGAAATCCTGCTGGCCAAAAGCAATTCTGTCAATATCAGCCAAGTAAGTGATCAATCTCCTGATAGTTGTTTAAGCCCTTCTAAGAATTCATTAAAATGCTTTTTCCACCTTAACAGTGTCTTAACTAAAATTGGCCTATTAACTTTTTTTAAATGTTTTTATTTTCTGTCATGTTTTACCCTCCACCTAGAAACTGTATACCAAGGGATGGGATGAATCAAAGATGAAGGACTATGATCTGAGAGAAGATGCAATTTCTATCAAAAGTGCCAAGGCCTCCAGGGACATTGCTAGTGACGTGAGTACCTCTCATCTAATTCCCTGGTCTCCACAGTAATGAACAACCCAGAGCATGACCAATGGCCACATTTTAGTTTCTCCCAGTCCTGCTTCCCACCTTCCCAGAACAAAGAAGAAAAATATATTTGGAATTGCAGTTAGTTTCTATAGGGAAAGGTCCCACCAATGAAGATATGTAATTAGTTATTTTTATTATAGTATAAAAGGTTAGCATTAAATTGCTCAGAGATGTTAAAATGTTTAAGGTATAAAATTCTTGTCCATTTCAAGTTGTCTGTAATTGTCAGCATGAGCATGGCCCTAAAACTGGACTTCTAAACCTGTGTTTCTGGCATTTTAGTATAAATACAAGGAAGCATATGAGAAACAGAAAGGCCACCACATTGGAGCCCAGAGCATTGAAGATGATCCCAAGATTATGTGTGCCATACATGCAGGGAAGATCAGCAGTGAAAGGGAGTACAAGAAAGACTTCCAGAAGTGGAAGACCAAGTTCTCCAGCCCAGTGGACATGTTAGGCATCTTGCTGGCCAAGAAATGTCAGACTCTTGTCAGCGATGTTGATTATCGCAACTACCTGCATAACTGGACATGCTTACCTGATCAAAACGACATTATCCAAGCAAAGAAGGCCTATGAACTGCAGAGTGATGTATGTAACTCTTTTGGGAAAGAGGGAATGGAGAGACAGCTTTGTTAATTGTTCATTGCCTCTGTAGACAGCCCCACAGGCTGTGTACTATGTAACCTGGGGTGGGGTGGGGGGACATCATTCATATTATTTGATACAAAACCCATATTCAGGAGTTATGTCATAGGAAGCCCTACTGAAGTCATGTCATTTATTTCTGGCCTTGATTCCAAACTATTTTCTTTATGTCCTTTGTGATTTCTGGCAATGAAAATACATTTCAACCTAATATAAAGCATCTGAGTGTTTTAAAAATAATTGACACTGTTTTGCCAGATACACTAAACAGTATTTCATTGAATCAGTCATTATGGGATTAAAATGGAATAAGATTCAACAAAATTTCCTTTTAAAATTATTTTAATTATAACATTTTTTGAAATATCAAGCAATTATATCATGGGATTCATCATTCAGTTCCTTATTATTCATGGCTAGTATAAATAATTATGCTTTTACAAGATACTTTTGTTGTTAATATTTCAAACCCCGAATCATGTAAGATCTTAGGTCTTACTTTTCTAGAACCACCATCTCCTATACTCATTATCCCCTCAACCCCATACATTATTTTTCAGCTAAGAGGTGGTATGTCTAACATTTGGAACACCATTTTTATCTAATATCCCTGTAGAGTGTGTATAAAGCTGACCTGGAGTGGCTGCGTGGCATTGGCTGGATGCCAGAAGGCTCCGTAGAAATGACCAGAGTGAAGGGTGCTCAGGACCTTGTGAATGAGAGACTCTATAGGACGCCACGGGAAGCCTTGAAATTCACCTGCATTGTCGACACTCCAGAAATTGTCCTGGCAAAAGCCAATTCTCTGCAAATGAGTGAGGTAAGAATCATCGTCAGGATTCCCTAAAGAAACAGACCAAATAGAACATATGTATACAGCCATGCATAGTGGCACACACCTGTAATTCTAGTACTTGGGAGTCTGAGAAAGGAGGATCACATGTTTGAGACCAGCTTCAACAACTTAGTAAGGTTTTGTTTCAAAATAAAAAATAAATAAATAAAAAGGGCTGGGGATGTAGGTCAGAGGTAGAACACCCCTGGGTTCAATTCCCAATACCAAAAAAGAAGAAGAACATACATACATATATATACACATACATACACACACATATATATATACATACATACATATGGACAGGACACAGCGGGAGGTTGAGATTTTAAGGAATTGGCTCATGCAATTGTGCAGGCTGGCAACTCCAAAATCTGCAAGGCAGGCCAGCAGGTTGGAGACCCAGTTCAAGCTGCAGTTCAAGCTCAAAAGCAGTTTGCTGGGAGAATTCCTTCTTGCCCGAAGAGTCCAGACTATCAAGGCCGTCATCTGACTGGATGAGGCCTACCCACATTATGGAGGGTACTCTGCTTTACTCAAAGTCTGCTGATATAAATGGTAATATCATCTGAAAATTACCATAACAGATACATTCAGAAAATATTTGACTAAATATCTTCGTACCATTGCCTAAACAAGTAGACACATCAAATTAATTATCATAAACATGTACGGAAACATTTTCCAGATAAAAGAGTTGCTAAGTCTTAATGTTTCAGATATGCATTCTCTATCACAAAATTTAAGTCATATTTCCCTTCTCTCTACAGAGGCTGTATCAAGAAGCCTGGAATAAAGATAAAACCAACATCAGCGTTCCTTCAGATACTCCAGTTATGCTGCAGGCCCAAATCAATGCCATGCAAATCAGCAATGTAAGAGGCATAAATATGGACTGTGAAAGCCTTTGTGGAGCCGAGCGTGATGGCTCAGACCTGGCATCCCAGTACTTGGGAGGTTGAGACAGGAGGATCACAGATTCAAGGACAGCCTCAGCAACTTAGCGAGACCCTGTTTCAAAAACTTAAACAAAAGGGGGGTATAGCTCAGAGGTAGAACTCCTCTGGGTTCAATCCCCAGTACTCCCAAAACAAATTCTTTGTAGGATAATATCTGTCAGCTTATGTTATAGAATTATGTTAAAATGGACAAATTACCTTAGAAATGTTCATGGCTTTCGGTGCTAGATTTTTTTTCTTTAGCTATCATTCCCAAAGGAAATGAATGGAAATTCTGTCTTTAAAATGTTAGCTTAGATACATGGTTGTGTGCCTAGACTGCAGGAGTTGGGCTACCTGAGTCCTATTGGTGTTCTCGTTGCAACCTGAAAAACATCTTCCTATATCCAATATCTATGGTTCAGTTCCTTATGTATTCATTGGGAATAATGGGACTCTAGTCATGTGCCTCTTGAATCTCAATAGTGTCTATTATCATTTTAGGTGTTTTGATCGATCCAGGGCTTTCTTTTTTAACATTTCAAAGACATCTGAAAGCCAAAAGATAACTTTTAATCACATCTGAAGAACAGGATTTGTATGATATCTGTGCCTCATCGTTTTAGCAGAAACCTCCAACAAGTTAAAGGGCAAAATTAGGAAAAAAATTGTATCCAGTTTTACCTGTTACCTTGAAGAAGGTTCTCTGGCTTCACTATTGACTCTTAGTTCCCATATACTGTATAGTGGGATATTTTCAAATATATACCATATTGTGATGAGCATAAACATTCAAACATTTAATAGAGTAAGGTGTTTAGCTTTTAATTTTTTATTAAAGTATCCTATAGTCTACAAAGCAAATAGCCAACAATAAAAGAACTCAGAAATGAGTGCTTTTTTTCTTATGCTGACATCTATACATTATGGCTTATGATTTATATCATAACTCTCTTGAGTATATTTGCTTATTTTTAGTTCTTATAAATAAACCTGTCTTTTCCCTCCAAAGAAACTCTACCAAAAAGATTGGAATGAGGCCAAGCAGAAAGGATATGACCTAAGAGCAGATGCCATTGAAATCAAGCATGCCAAAGCCTCCAGAGAAATTGCCAGTGAGGTAACTACCTTCTTTTTTCTTGTGGGTTTTCTCCTCTGAAAAAAAGGGGGCGGTGGGGGGACTAAAGACTTTATCTACTTACAAATACTAAAATGGGAAGAGAAACATTAAGGGTAACATAAGTGTGGTACATATGTAAATCACCTCTGCATTATCTCTAAGTAGAAGCAAAATATCATGAAGAATCTTTGTGAAGTTTTTAGGAAAAATCCAGAAACCAATACAGTGTTATTTTATCCCCCAAATATTTTTTACATTCTCCAGAATATAAATAATAGATGGTGGTTTCATATAAGTCTTAAGACTTAAATCACACTTTATGTAAAATATTTTATACTAGTGCTTATGCAAAATAGTCAAAATGATTATCTTTTAAATCTCCCCATACTCTCAGCTCCAAATCTTTAAGCCACCTTGTTTCCTTTCTCTGGGTTCCTCTTTATTTTTTATTTCATGTATCCAGCTGTGTCCTTATTCCTCATTTTACCTCTAATTACCAATAACCACATCTGGTTCACAGTAACTGCCTTAATGCCTGTGTTCTCTCTCTCCCTTCTGTTCAGACTTTCCTATGCTGTTACAAGGGAAGGGAGGGGCACCATCTTACTCTTGTCCTAAGGTGCTCATCTGATGGAAACTCTGGTCCACAGACCTTTTATTGTCATCTTTTGATTCAAGTCAATAATCTTACTTTCTATCCCTGAAATGTGCATATTTCTTATCTGTCTCCAAAACCATACCTATGACTTTTCCCTGCCTGAGGTACCTTCAGTACTCTCAGGAGACCATCTAACCTTTTGCTCCACTTGCTGGATAACCATGGTTACCCTCACAGTGCCTTACTTCTTCCATCTGATACATGGAATAACAATGGTGTCTACCTCATAGAGACATTGTGAGAATTAACTATGACTATAATTGCCACTAATCAACTACTTTTGACTGAAAAACAGCAGTTTCATATGGATCAGCCTAACACACATAAAGCTTCTCTTAATAGTATCTTGGCATACAGTGACAACTCGAGTGTGCTAGTTGGCTTTCCATCACTGTGACAAAATACCTGAGAAGAACAACTTAAAAGAGTAAAGATTTATTTTGTCTCACAGTTTCCAAGGTTTTGTTCCATGGTCAGCTGGCTCCATCTCTGTGAGCTTATGGTGAGGCACAGTATGTGTTTTGCCGGGAGCACATGGTAGAACAAAACTCTTACTTCATGGTGACTGGGAAACAGAGATCAGAAGGGGCTGGAGATAAGATATAGTCCTCAAGCCATGCCCCTAACGACCTACTCCCTTCAACTAGGTCCCACCTCCTACCATTTCCACCGCCTCCCAATAATCCATTCAGCTGTGAATTCATCAATGAACTAATCCAGTGGTGAGATTAGAGCTCTCATGATCCAATTACTTCCACAAAGTCACCTCTGAACATTGCTACACTGGAGACCAAGCCTTTAACACGTGAACTTTTGGGGGGACATTCCAAATCCAAACTATAACAGCTATTTTTTTAAAAAAAAAACCTTATTCACCATACTATTTCCTTCCTAATTTACTTATTTCCTCTAAGAAACTACTTAAAGTAATCCTAATTTCTTTAAAGCAAACTGAAACATGTAATAACTGCCAGTGTTGAGCTAATTTACATTAAGGTTAAGAAAATATCCTGAATCACTTAAAGAAAAAATCCTCTTAATAAATTATTTTCATATTTTTTCTGTTTTTCCCCCATAACTTTAGTACAAATACAAAGAAGGCTACCGCAAGCAGCTAGGCCACCATGTGGGCTTCCGCAGTCTACAAGATGACCCCAAGTTAGTGTGGTCTATCCATGCTGCCAAGATCCAGAGTGACAGAGAATACAAGAAAGCTTATGAGAAGTCCAAAGGAATTTACAATACACCCTTGGACATGATGTCAATTGTTCAAGCCAAGAAATGCCAGGTCCTGGTTAGCGATGTGGATTATCGCAATTATCTGCACCAGTGGACATGTCTGCCAGATCAGAATGATGTGATCCAGGCTAAGAAAGCCTACGAGCTGCAGAGTGATGTGCGTATATTATCCCACGACTCCAGGGGGATGTGTGTTTGTGTGTTTAATCACAGTGTGTTCTCCATAGGCATAAGCTAAATGGTAATCTTAATAGAACCAAAAGTATTCTGTACGATTCATGTTAGTAGAGAGTTTTTTCCATTTTTTTCTATCTTATAAAGGATTCTTTCCTATGGAAGCAGGACCTTATTCACCAAGATGAAAATCAGTTTCTTATTCTAGGTAATTAGGCAGAAGATTTCAATTCCAGCTGTTCTGATCCATTACCTTTATATGATCAGATATCTACATTTCAGAAAGAGATGAGAACATAAGGAAATATTAGATTTCAAGTTTGTCTGATGCAGAGATAAATATAGATATAGGTCTGTATTTTCCCTCATTATACATACATCTAAGGATCTTTTCCTTTAAAATTCCTACGGATGTTTGTCCCAGGGATACATAAAAGGCAGACTTCAAGTGAGCACAGAAGCTCAACCTAGAATATAAACAAAATTATGTACCATTGCATTCTATCATTCCACCAGTGCTGTTTGTGAGCCCTGTTCTAATTCCTGCAAGGCACTATGAGCTTTCCATAAAGATGTGTGCCCGAGACATAACATCCAAATATTAACACTTACTATTATCCTTATATTCCATGGACTAAACACCCAGCTGAATTGAGTAGAGATGGTGTGTGCTTTGCAAGCATCAAATTCTGTGGCTAAATCTGATTCTTCTTACTGTGTGTTCCTCTCCTCCCACTAGAATGTGTACAAATCAGACCTGGAGTGGATGAAGGGTATTGGATGGTTGACAGAGGGTTCCGTGGACGTGATGAGAGTGAAGAATGCTCAGAATCTCTTGAATGAAAGGTTGTATCGTATTGGACCTGAGGCCCTCAAATTCACCAGCATTGTCGATACACCAGAAGTGGTCCTGGCAAAGACCAATGCTCTACAGATCAGTGAGGTGAACCGGTGGCGGGGGGTGTGGGTGACATTCTCAGACAAACTGAAGAATCTCAAGAAGAATTCTGCATGTGAATTTAAACTGCCAATCTCAGCATTAAGATCTTGAATGTAGATATCCGGATGGATCTTCATACTGTTAACCAGTTAGCTGTCTTTGTATTTCATTTGTTTTGATATATCTTTGGCCAACACACGTTGTGCCCAGACTCTGATATACACTTTGATTACATTTTGAGATCTAGACTGTAATATAGACTCACCACTTAATAATTCCATAATCTCAAAATTGATACCTTTTTATGACTATTCAATCATAATATAGGCTGGGAAGTTTAAACTTAACCTCAATATTAGATATTATGATAGTTATTTGGGCTAAGAAAGCAAGTTCCTGATTAGCAATGTGAATTATCACAGTTATCTACAAGGTGGACTTACCTGCCAGATAATTAGATGTGAATATATGAAAAAGGATAGATAACATTATATTTACCATTCCATAATTTCTGACTCATTTTAAATTTATATTGTGTCACATATGAATGTATTCTTGAAGTTTCTATTGGCATTTAAAAAAAACACAAAATGAAGGCAAAAATGATCTACATTTATACCAGGGAACATCCAAAGGTTACTTTTAGTTTTATTTAGCATTTTATGCATGTGATAATTAATTTATTTACTAATCAACCATATCATTCTTGTTCACTTTCACCAGCCCCGGTATCGCGATGCCTGGGACAAGGAGAAAGCTAATGTGAATGTGCCAGCCGACACCCCACTGATGCTGCAGTCCAAACTCAATGCTATCCAGATTAGCAATGTAAGACACTACACACTCGCTAGCTTTACAGTGTGCTCTCTGCCCAAGCAGAACTTTTGTCAATATATTCCAAAGAGAGTTTGGCAAAAGGACATTTTCCCGCTATTCCATTTATTTCCAGCTTTTAAGCTAATGATAAGTAGCTGTGTAGGTCTGTATGTGTGTTTATTTTATTTATTTATTTATTTATTTATTTATTTATTTATTTATTTATTTTTTGCGGTACCGGGGATTGAACGCAGGGGCGTTCTACCTCCGTGCTACGCCCCTGGCCCTATTTTTTATACTTTATTTTGAGACTGGGTCTCACGAAGTTGCGGAGGGCCTCACTAAGTAGAGAGAGAGAGAGAGACAGGGAGAGAGAGAGAAAAAGCGTGCGCACGCGCGTGCGTGCGTGAGCTGAGGCTGGCCGCGAACCCGGATCCTCCGGTCTCCGCCTTCCAAAGTACTGGGATTACAAGCATGCACCACCACACCCGGCGCTGTATGTGTGTTTATGATGCAGAGATGTATGTCTCCATCTTTGTTGGAAGGAAAAGCGCAATGGTTTCTCAAGAAACACAATTTAAAACTTTTTTATTTTTTGGTGCTGGAGATTGAACCCAGGGGCATTCTACCTCTAAGCTACACCCCAAGACTGTTTTTTATTATTATTTTGGTTTTGGGGGTTTTTTTGGCCGTACCAGGGATTGAACACAGGGGCATTCTACCTCCAAGCTCCACCCCCAGCCCTATTTTTTATTCTTTATTTTGAAATAGAGTCTCACTAAGTTGTGGAGGGCCTCACTAAGTAGCTGAGGCTGGCCATGAACCCGGATCCTCTGGTCTCAGCCTCCCGAGTACTGGGATTACAAGGTGTGCGCCACCACGCCCGGCTTATTATTATTATTTTGAAACAGGGTCTCTTTAGGTTGCTGAGAGTCTTGCTAAATTGCTGAGTCTATCCTTGAACCTGTGATCCTCCTGTCTCTGGGAGGATTATAGGCATGCGCCACAGCACCCAGCAATATAAAACTTAAAGATACATGTATAATGATATTTAAATTTCCTCTTAAGTGGGCTGCCATTGCTTTTTCCTTTTATAAACCAACGAATGTATATAGTTTTTTCTGATTTTTACTTGATTTATTGTCGCCTAAATTTCTGTCTTTTAAAAAATTATTGGGGACCTTTACTAAATGTCATTAAAAATCTACTTGAACTCAATTCAATATGAAACTATTCTATATTCTAAATCTTAAGGAAAGATTAATGTTCAGAGAACTGTTAATAGCTATCCTTGAACACATCCATAATGGTAGCTCAGTAGCTCCCTCTTCAGATTAACTGTGGCATTGCAATCTCCATTTGCAGAAACAATATCAGCAAGCATGGGAAGATGTCAAGATGACAGGCTATGACTTACGAGCGGATGCCATTGGGATCCAGCATGCCAAGGCTTCCAGGGATATTGCCAGTGATGTAAGAGCTCTTCCTTGCCCAGCCTTAACCAACACTAACTTGTAGATATACAGGGAGTTTAACTTAATTCCCTAGGAATTATATTTAAATAGAATGCAGGTTATTAGTAGTAGTATATTATTTTAAAATCCCAAATTCTGGTAAAAATGTACAACAATTTGATTGGCCTTTTGCATCTGTGCTTAGTCCTGCAATTCTTATGATTAATGGGTACAAAGAATTCTGTAGGTTCTCAAAGTGGGGCATGCATACTATTGGTGGTTCCTTTTTACATGATTATTTTACCATATACTGGAAAAATATCAATTATCCTCTCTTTTGGTAGGGTTATAAATTTTAAAAGAAGGTTTAAAAATAAATTGATTTAGATGAAGAATGAGTTTGATTTAAGGTAATATGGAGTGCAGGTTGTACTTGTTTGTGGCAAAACATCTTAGTGTGGCAAACAATGAAGTTTGGAGAATGCTGGACAAGGCTGAACTGGGAGAGGATTCAGAAGCTCAGTTCTTGCCCTAAAGGTGCTTACACTATTTTCAAACGTGCACATATAGAAGACAAACCAAAATAACAGGAATTATAAAATGTATAGCATGAATATTTTTAAAGTATCTAAAATAAAGGTAATCTAAGCAAGATGGAATTATTTTTGAATAGGCTTTCTAGAAAAGGTGACCTTAGAAAAACCACTCTTCCTTCTGTTCATGTCTACCAGTATCTGTACAAGACTGCATACGAGAAGCAGAAAGGCCATTACATTGGATGTCGCAATGCCAAGGAAGACCCAAAACTGGTTTGGGCAGCAAATGTGTTGAAGATGCAGAATGACAGGCTGTACAAAAAAACCTACAATGACCACAAGGCCAAGATTTCCATCCCAGCAGACATGGTGTCCATCAACGCTGCCAAAGAAGGCCAGGCATTAGCAAGCAACGTGGACTATCGTCAGTACCTGCACCAGTGGTCTTGCTTTCCTGACCAGAATGACGTGATCCAAGCCAGGAAAGCCTACGACCTGCAGAGTGATGTAAGTGTGTCCCCTGTGAAGAAAGCCTTCCATGGCTTGGCATGGTGACTCCTTCACTGCTCTGGAAAACATCTCTCTCCCCAAGTGCACACTTCCTTTTAGTATTTTACTAAATTTATTCATTGCCTACCTTACCGCCAGATTTGTTTAAAAGTTTTCATTTACATTGTTAAAGGTGCTACCAGAATTTTTCTATCATTTATTAAGGTATATAGTGTTTATCAAATGTAAGAATGTCCATTAAAGAAAGACAGAAATTAATTTTGAAGGTTAGCAGCACACTCTAAATTCACTTGTTTACCTTAACTGGAAGTTTTTCATAGCATGGTAGTTCATTAATTTACCCAAGACATTTTAGATTTACTCATATGTTATGTCCATTCCATGTACTAGAAATGTTGGATTCCATAAGGTTATTTACCTTCTTTTAATTATCTGAACTTGGTTTCCTTATGCTTCAGGAAACATTTTTAAAAATATATAATGAATGAGTGTGTTACAGGCAAGCATGCACATCTCTTTAAAGGAATTGCCAAGTGGTAGTTGTAGGTCAGCTTTCAGAGATCTACAGTGTCTTCATTAACATGAACCACATTAGTATATGTGGCATGCACATCAACCAAATTCTTAAGAAATGAGGAAGGGAAACTACAAATCTCTAAGTAATCTCCTGTGATAATTCCCCCTTTTTCTGAATTTTGGAGATGCATCATACTTTAAGCACTAAAGTCTATAACATCGTTCTTCCTTAAGGTAAAGATTTTCTAAAATTTTTCATTCTCCTTACTACCATTTTAGCCTGATATTTGTAACTTATAACTACTAAAATATCATTTCTGAGAAACACAATGGCTTTTTATAAAATTAATAATTGATGTTTAACATAGAAAAAATTATCTGTTTAAACTTTTACGTATATTTGGGGAAGCAGGTGTAGATAACCAAGAATTTGCAAATCCCAATTAAAAGGGAGATGCTATCTCAGATAAAGAAAGCTCAATTGAGAACAAAATTGTGGAACCTGGTGATTGAATTCTTTTTTTCTGAGACAGAGTCTATGTTACTCAGGCTGGCCTCTAATCCCTGGGCTCAAGCAACCCTCTAGCCTCAGACACCCAAGTAGCCAGGACTTCAGCCACATGCCTCCATGTGCCACTATACCTACCCAGTTATGAATTCTTAATTATCCTTTTAAAAATACTTATTGAATATGCCATATGTGAGACAGTGTGTTAACACTAAAGATACGATGGTGAATAAAGGGGGAAAAAACAAGACATAGCTCCCAAGTTTAGGGAGTTCACATTGATAACAAAGAAATAGTTGTTAATTAAAGAATATTAGTAGCTAAGTATGGTTGTGCACGCCTGTAATCCCAGTACTTGGGATGCTGAGACAGGAGGATCGCAGGTTCAAGGACAGTCTCAGCAAGGGAGGGAGACTCTCAGCAACTTAGCAAGACTCTGTTTAACAAATAAAAAAGACTGGGGATGTAGCTCAGAGGTAAAACATTCCTGGGGTCAATCCCCAGAACCCCCCACACACACACACAATATCAGTTAAAAAAAGAAAAGATGAGGTGGCTGAGGAAGTGATCTGTGATGCAGTGAAAGGAGAGGAAAAGAGAGGTGGGGAAGCTCCTTGGAGAAAGTGCTGACTGGTGGGGGTAGAGAAGGGTACTTTCAGGATGATCAACATATGCAAAGAGGGATGATACAAGCTACAACAATGGTGTGGTCCACTGGAAGAACAGGTGTGGGTGGGTGTCAGACCATTCATCTCCTTCTAATCCATATTAAGGATTTTGATCTTCATTCTAAAACCAGTGGGAGGCCATAAGATAGACAAAATATTGTAACATCAGACTTGAATTAGGAATTTTGAATAGTTCATCCTGACTTATGTAGAGAACTTGCTGAAGAGCCCAGTATTATTGCTTTGAAGTCCACATTGGCTAGTATGATGGTTGCCTGAGTATTAGTTAAAAATTGTCCAAGCATACCCCCAAATGGAGAGTTGCTTCCATGCCATTCTGTCTTTTAGAATGAATGGGCTTAGGCCCAACAAAGCAAAGCAAAACACTGCAAATCTCTGAGGAATTTTGTGCTTTGGGGTGTTTTTCTTTTTGTTTAGTTTTTGTTTTTGTTTCTGTTTTTGTTTTTGTTTTCTGTACTAGGGACTGAACCCAGGGACACTCTACCACTGAGCTACATTCTCAGCCTTTTTTAAAATTTCATTTTAAGACAAGGTCTCCCTAAGTTGTCCCAGCTGGCCTTGAATTTGTGATCCTCCTGCTTCAGCCTCCCTCCTGCCCCCGCCTCTTCTTTGACTGGGATTACAAGAATGTGCCACCACATCCAGCCAGTGCTCTGTTTTTAATTATGGTTTGTAGAAGATAAAATATACCCCAAAACTGCTTCCTTATTTTAGTACCACCAAAACCAAAAAACCCTGCTTCGACCTAACTTTGTTTTCTTTCCCAGGCCATCTACAAGGCTGACTTGGAGTGGCTACGCGGCATTGGCTGGATGCCGCAAGGGTCTCCTGAAGTACTGAGAGTGAAGAATGCTCAGGAGATCCTGTGTGACAGTGTCTATCGGACACCTGTGGTGAATCTCAAGTACACAAGTATTGTGGACACACCTGAAGTTGTCCTTGCTAAAACAAATGCTGAAAATATTAGTATTGTAAGTCACTTTTATTTCCATCTATTAAAACCAATGTTGAGCTACAAATAAATAAATAATTAACCTGGTAATCTATTTCCAGTATAAAAATAATATAACAAAAAATTTAAAAAGTAACACTGACAGCATTGGTTTTGCTTTTTAAACAAAAACTCAAGATGTTAATAAAAGGCACTAATATAGATTTTATATCAAATTTGAGTAACTATGCAAAATGATTACAGAAATGTTTGCTTTAATATGAAAACATTTTAGATCAGATGCCCCAAAAAAGTTAAAAGTTGTGACCGAAACTAGCAAATTAACGACTGTAAAGTGACTTTGTTATTATTGGTTTTTTCCATAGCCAAAATACAGAGAAGTCTGGGACAAAGATAAAACTTCAATCCACATAATGCCAGATACTCCAGAAATTAATCTCGCTAGAGCAAATGCTCTTAATGTGAGCAATGTAAGTACCCCCAAAGACTCCTGTTTTGTTTGGAAAAGGGACGGGGAAGGACTTCTTGCCATCAGCCCTTGGCCAGAGGGAGGAAAAGAGCAGCTCCCTGGCTCTGAGTCCCTGGGCAAGGCCAGTTGCTGGTGAGTCGATGTCAACAGGATGAAAAGGAGAGGAGAGTAAGGACAAACAAAAAGAGACTTAACAACAGAGTCAGCTGAGCGCAAAGTATTTATGAGCATTTTCTTGCAAAAATATGCAAATTAATTTTAAAACCCAGACCTGGGGGGGTTTCCTAGGAAATTATAAATTACCAAAATTGACCCCAGAAAAAAATAATAGAAAACATAGCAAGAAACTAAGAGTTATTAAACACATTCCATTTCTTCCTTGTCTCAAATGCCAGGGTCCTCTTGAAGATTTCAAAGAAAAATTTTTTCAGAATGTTAAGAAATAAACAAACCACCATAGAGTCTAATAAAAGAAGGGAACTATCCCAATTACCAAAATTTGTCAAAGATAGTTCCACAAATGAAAACTGTAGACCAAAATAATGGGGAAAATCATAAATAAAATATTAATGAGTCAAATCCTACAGTACATTCAAATGACAGGATTGAAGCGACTGGGGCTCACACAGGAATACCAAGAAAGCTCCACATTGAGGAATCTAATAATACAATAGCACAAAAGAAAAACCATGTGCTCCTTTTATTAGGAAAGGTATATGACAGAATCCAATACCCATTCTTATTTTTTAATAAAATCTTAATTAAAATAAAACATGATGGCACATGCCTGTAATCCCCCTACTTGGGCTCTGAATGAATTACCTGTTGAATGACTGAATTAACAATCCAAGGGATGTTCTTGATACACTACTAACAGCAAATGTAGCTCAATGTGACACAAGTCTGAAAAATCACACACCTTACTCCATGTGAGCTACTATAAAAAGTCACTGTAAACAAGGTAGCTTATATACAACAAAATATATTTAAAAAGAATAAAGTAATACTTCCTTGACATGACTAAAAAAATAAATCTCAAATCAAAGTCCAGCTCATGCTCACTAAGTAAGATTCTTTTTTTTTTTTTTTGGTGGTAGTAGGGATTGAACCCAGTACCTTGCACATGCTAGGCAAACCCTCTATTGCTGAAAATAAGCTTCTTTTTCAAGTCAGGATTAAAACCAGGATCCCCCTACTGTCATCTATTTAACATATAATTATGTGATTAAGCTTCTCATTGATATTAATATGAGTAAGAATAAGATAAATTTAAGAATATAACAACATATACATAAATAAAATGAAAAAATAAAATTTTAAAAATAACAATAACACATGTGCATTAAATATCCTCTAATATAATATAAATAAGTTGGAGAATACTTTTTCTTCTTTATAGAAAACAAGTTAATTGTTAAAATAGGCCCGCCCAAAATTCACACAAAAATTTAAATGAAAATTCATATGAAACTTGACCATACTTTCAAGTATAATATTTATCCAAGCACTTCTTAGATATTCAAAGCAATGAAACTGTCAATAATTGAGATTCTCTTTCTGTACTATAGAAGCCCGCATATCGGTTGGTATGATTTCTGAATTGTGCATTTACATTTCTATTATTTCTGAGTATGCCACTGTCAATATAGAATGTATCATTAAAATATGAATATATATAAATGCATTTTAAAATATCTTTAGATCAGTCACTACTTTAGTTAACTTCTTTTTAAAGACAAAACAAACAGCTATGAATCCAATTATACTTTAGCAGAAGACCTAACATTCCCAAGCAATATGCACTATCAGTCATATAAGAAGAGCTAAGAAGCTATATTTGGGAAAAAAAAACTCACAAATGAAGGTTGTGAAATTGAATTTAATTATAGAAATTCAGTAATAGCCCTTTAAGGTTTTAACCTGTCCCAGAGCCATCAATACATTAACAAAAGAGAGAAAAACAAGCAAAATGCTTTCAAATGATACATGAGATCATAGCCTAAACAACTAACTACCTTAAGGCTGGGATTTAATGAAGAAGAAAGAAGTCTTTTCAGGCCCAAATATTTGGACTCCAAATACTATTTTATGGTCCAGTACAATGGTGCATAGAATGATTTTTTTTTTCACCTATTCTCTTAACTGGTCTTTAGCCCTGGGGCTTTAAAACTATACCTCTGTGATAGTAATTCTACTTGAACCCTTAGAGTTATTGGCAAATTTCAATCTGGAATGATACCTTATTTTTCTTCCTCTTCAGAAAATTTACCGCGAGGGCTGGGATGAGGTGAAGATGAGCTGTGATGTACGGCTGGATGCCATCCCTATCCAGGCCGCCAAGGCCTCCAGGGAGATCGCCAGTGATGTGAGGGGGCCTTTTTTTTACCTTCCCAGTTTTTAAGCAAATGTCCCAGGTGCATCAAGAGGACATGCTGTGATCCATCTGCTTTGTTTTTCCATCTTCAGTATAAATACAAGCTTGACCATGAGAAGCAGAAGGGACACTACGTGGGTACCCTCACAGCCAGGGATGACAACAAGATCCGATGGGCCCTCATCGCTGACAAGCTTCAGAATGAGAGAGAGTACCGGTCACATTGGGCCAAATGGAAGAACAAGTTCCAAAGCCCTGTGGACATGCTTTCCATCTTGCATTCTAAAAAATGCCAGACTCTGGTCAGCGACATTGATTATCGCAATTACCTGCACCAGTGGACATGCATGCCCGACCAGAACGATGTGATTCAGGCCAAGAAGGCTTACGAACTACAGAGTGATGTGAGTGGGCACACTGTGGGACGAGCTCTTCTACCATTTTGCCATGACTCCTGGAAAGCTTGACATTAAATCTTTTTGTCAGCATTTCATATCTTTATACAGCTAAGAATCTGCTCTTAGTTAGACCTTATAGTGTGGTATCAAAATCACCAAAGCCAGAAAGGATCTAGACTTTGTATCAAGAAATCAATGGTAGTGTGAATGAATACAGGTCTTAATGGAGTCAGGTTAAAGAAAATAACTCTGAAAATGTTATTTGTATAGAATTTAGGTAGCAATGAAGGTTTATGTCAAGGAGAATATTGATAACCCATAGACAGGATCTAGGTACAGACATGCTTTATTTTTTTTATGTTTTTTTTTTTTTGCGGAACTGGGGATTGAACCCAGGGGCGTTCTACCTCCGCGCTACACCCCCGGCCCTATTTTTTATACTTTTTTTTGAAACCGGGTCTCACGAAGTTGCGGCAGGCCTCACTAGGTAGAGAGAGAGAGAGACAGGGAGAGAGAGAGAGAGAGAGAGAGAGAGAGAGAGAGAGCTGAGGCTGGCCGCGAACCAGGATCCTCTGGTCTCCGCCTCCCAAAATACTGGGATTACAAGCGTGCACCACCACGCCCGGCTCAGATATGCTTTCTTAATTGATGGAGTTGTTGAGAAATTTTGAACTAAATTGCCAAGGTTTTTTAGCCAGGACATTTTTGTATACAAATCTAGGATTTCCCATTTCTCTGGAAAATTTAGAAGATGCAGCTCTAGACGTACATTATCCCTTGGCAGCAATAACCTGAAACTGAAGTTGTCCCATGTTAAATAGAAAATGTCCCCCAGTTTGTCACACTGCCTGGCTTCATTAATTTTCTTTTATTACCTGCCTGGCTGCTTGGGGATGTCATCCTTGGCTTATATCATGTTTAAATTGTATTTCTTCATCAGAGCAGTGGATAGGCTAGACAGGACCAAGGACTGGGTTGTTGAATTCATTCTGGCCCTGTTTTCACAGGCTGTTTACAAGGCTGACTTGGAGTGGCTACGGGGAATTGGTTGGATGCCAAATGATTCTGTTTCTGTCAATCACGCCAAACATGCTGCAGATATCTTCAGCGAGGTATCCAGGATTCTGCTGTTCAGTCGTTTCCCAAGAAAAAGAACAAAAATACCTGGGCCAAAATACAGTCATATCACATCAGCAATGCTAACCATTTTCAACTACTGTAATTTAACCCAGACATACATTTTCCCAAAATAATCCTGTAGTATTCCCATCACATTATGGGACTGCATTCCTAATATCTAGCACACTCAATGATGCTTGGAATTATATAAAAGGAAAAATTCTTTTGTTGGAAATAACAGTATGATGGGAGAAGTTTGTTCATTGGAAATATGGATTGTTATGATATGCATAATGATATGACTTTAGGAAGTAAACAAACTTGCTACTTTAAAAATCTGTGGGAGGTATAAGAAGCCAACTCATTTGTTTGCAAAATAAAATGCTAAAAAGAAAACTAAATTGCCAAAAAGACGCCACTCAGGTATGGCACTCCACTCCTTTAGTAGAGAAGGACCCTTAAATTTACTGTATCTCAGTTAACCAAGACCAAAGACTGTGACTGAAATTTTTTTTTCTCCATAGAAAAAATATCGAACAAAAATAGAAACTCTCAACTTCACTCCTGTGGATGATAGAGTTGATTATGTGACAGCAAAACAAAGTGGCGAGATCCGCGATGACGTAAGTATATGGCTGTTCTAAAATTACACAAACCATGCGGATGTCATCTCCAAAGCTTTTCCACCTCTTTGTACTCGGCGTGCAATTATTGTCTGACAAACAGATTTTAATCATCAAAATTATTGATGCTAAGGCTGGGTGTGGTGGTGCACACCTGTAATCCCAGTACTTGGGAGGCCGAGACAGGAGGATCACAGGTTCAAGGCCAGCCTTGGCAACTTAATGAGACCCTGTTTCCAAATAAAAAATAAAAAGAGGTGGGGGTGTAGTTGGGAGGTAGAATGCCCCTGGGCAATTCCCCAGTACCAAACAAAACAAAACAAAAAATCATTGATGCTAGCCATTGCTTGGGCAATGTGGTGTTAACATCAAGTAACTTGCCCCCTTGTCGCTTACTTTTAGATTAAATACCGGAAAGATTGGAATGCCATCAAATCAAAGTACACCCTCACAGAAACCCCCCTGCTGCACACTGCCCAGGAGGCTGCCCGGATATTAGACCAGGTATGGATTTTAGCCAGATGCCTGGTCCTTCAGGTGGGGATGGAGAATCCTAATGAAATAGTAGGAGATTATGCACATGGCCTGTCTCTCCCTTCTGACTCCTTGTTTACCCCTGTTGTCATTGTATTTTAGTACCTCTACAAGGAAGGCTGGGAGAAACAAAAAGCCACGGGTTACATTCTGCCTCCGGATGCCGTGCCCTTTGTTCATGCCCATCACTCCAGCGATGTACAGAGTGAGGTAATTTATCCTGATAGGAGTGCACTTTGCAAAAGCTGAGCCTTGCCCATTAGGGATTCCAGGCATGCCTGAGGCATTGCTGGCACCTTAGGGAGCTTCCATGTCATCTTGGCAGGCCTGGCTGGGCTCACTGAGGACTGGAGTACCTGCTCCCTTTTGGTCCTTTCCCATGGGTTTAGGGCTTTCTTCTTCTTTTTGGCTTCTTCAAAAGCTATTGTTTAAGCTTCACTTTGTCTTATGTATTCTCTGCCCTCTCTAAAAATCTCTAGGCCTCCAGATAAAGATAGCACCAAAATTAGAAATCAAGTGTATGACTTTTTTCTATTTTAAAATAGCTTTTTCAGTCGGGCATGGTGGCGCACACTTGTAATCCCAGTACTTGGGAGGCTGAGACAGGAGAATCACAGGTTCGCGGCCAGCCTCAGCTACTTAGTGAGGCGTCCACAACTTAGTGAGACCCTGTTTCAAAATAAAGAATAAGAAATAGGGCTGAGGGTGTACCTCGGATGTAAAATGCCCCTGGGTTCAATCCCCAATACTGCAAAAAATAAAATAGCTGTTTCTTCATATTTATTCTTTATATCAATGATTTTGGTTATTTGAGCTTGGGATGGAGTATCAAATAAAAAGCTGGGAGGCTGAACTTGCTGGTGCTCCTTAGCAGATGGCCAGGCTCCCTTTGCCTGTGTGCTTATCAAAGCTGACAGAATCCATATTCTTCTTCCTATCAGCTGAAATACAAAGCTGAACATGTAAAGCAAAAAGGTCACTACGTTGGTGTTCCGACGATGAGAGATGATCCTAAGCTGGTTTGGTTTGAGCATGCGGGCCAGATTCAGAATGACAGACTCTACAAACAGGACTATCACAAAACAAAAGCCAAAATCAATATACCTGCTGACATGGTGTCGGTCTTGGCCGCCAAGCAGGGACAGACCCTCGTCAGCGATATTGATTACCGTAATTACCTGCACCAATGGACGTGTCATCCTGACCAAAATGATGTCATTCAGGCCAGGAAGGCCTATGACCTACAGAGCAATGTAAGTGATTTTCATTTCTTCATTATCTAGAAATGTGCAATGCCCCCTGAGCGTAATAAGAAGTATTCTAGAACGACCAGTCTTCGAAACTTTGGGCCATTAATATTCAGTTTGCTCTCAGAAGTGGATTGAGGCTAGATATGAAGTAGAGAAAGATCAGAGCAGTGATTGATTGATAGCTTTACCTACTGACTGCATTTCCGAATAACTTTCAAAGTCAGTTTTTTTTTTTTTGCGGTACGGGGGATTGAACCCAGGGGCGTTCTACCTCCGCGCTACACCCCCGGCCCTATTTTTTATACTTTATTTTGAAACCGGGTCTCACGAAGTTGCGGAGGGCCTCACTAAGGAGAGAGAGAGAGAGAGAGACAGGGAGAGAGAGAGAGAATGCACGCGCGCGCGCGCGCGCGCGCGCACGCGCGCACAAACTGAAGCTGGCCATGAACCCGGATCCTCCGGTCTCTGCCTCCCAAAGTACTGGGATTACAAGCGTGCGCCACCACGCCCGGCCAAAGTCAGTTGTTTTAAAAATATGCTTTTGTACCATTTCTGCCATCAGCAACTCCTCACTCACATTCACATGGAGAATTATCAGTTAATTTAAAATAATTGATTTGTGTGAGAAAGGAAATTGGGTTGGGGTTTTGTCAGTATTAGGTGATAGTATAGACAAGGACTTAGGAATGACTCCTTCCTGCCTTGTTGAGCATCCCATTCCTTGAGGCATAGAAGAAAAGCTGTTTAAGCTGGGTGTGGTGGCCCATGCCTGTAATCCCAGTACTTGGGAGGTTGAGACAGGAGGATTGCAGGTTCGAGGCTGCAACTTCACGAGACACTGTTTCAAATTATAGAATAAAATAGAGCTGGGGGTATAGCTCAGAGGTAGAATGCCTCTGGGTTCAATCCCCAGTACTACAAAAAAATAAATAAATAAAAAGAAAAGTTGTTTGCAAGGAGTCAAAGCAAAAGAGAAGTGCAGTCCTGACCAAGCTGCAGGAGGGCGGGAGGACCCAGCATCTTTCAGGCAGCACCTTGGAAAAACTAGGATGGAGAATATGACACAGGCCACTTTGTTTGCAATGAAGCCTGAATTAAGATCTCTACCTACCCCCAGCTATCTGTAGGTGAGAATCAGAAACTGAGGCATTGACTTACTTGCTAGGTACGCAGAAGAGCTAATCTGACCTGAGTCTTTTCATCATCACCAAAACAGACAGGAAGTCAAGGACTGCCTGCAGCATAGATGCTGAACTTGAACATCCCCCTCACTGGTTGCTGCAGCAGAATGACTGTTGTGGAACTTTAATCAAATCAGCAGCTCCTCCTCACTTGGCATGGGGTGGGCTGGGACAATCCAGGAGCTAGTGGTAGGGTGGGGGCGGGTGGAGACAAAGATAGGCTTGGCCAGACTGAAGGAGATGCCTCCTCCTCCTCAACAGATTTGCTGTATAATCTCCTTTATTTAGTCTAAATACCCATATGCTTCTACATAAGTAAATGAACTGAGTCCGTCTAAAACTGCAACCTCCTTGGTAAAGTTTTTCTTATGGCCACAGATGAAAGTGACACCCCCCTTCCTTAACTCTGATAACACTTGAGTGGTCTTGCTCTCGCAGCACTTGACCTTACACTTATCCCCTGAGGCACTGAGCACATTGCCTCATGCACAGTCACAGACTCAAGAAATATTGCTCAGGTGAATTCATGATTGAATGAGTGAGACAACAGCTGCTAGAAAGATATCCTTAAAAAACTCCTAAAAAAGTTGTTTGGAATCTTCTCTCTGGAGTCATCTATACTTCCATTATCTCTCTCTTCCCACTCTCAGAACGTCTACAAAGCTGACCTGGAGTGGCTCCGAGGCATCGGCTGGATCCCCTTGGACTCTGTGGAACATGTGAGGGTGACTAAAAACCAGGAAATGGTGAATCAGGTGTGCACACCTATTCCCTTATCAACCTATGTCCATTCTCCTTACCTGCCATGTAGATAGGTATCTTAATTGTCTCTATTTCTTTGCAGATAAAATATAAGAAAGATGCTCTTGACAACTATCCCAACTTTACAAGTGTGGAGGATCCTCCAGAGATTGTTTTGGCCAAGATTAACTCAATCAATCAGAGTGATGTAAGTTTGCTTTGTATATGCTGAAATACATACATGAGGACAATTGTGTATCATTGAATGAATTAACTCTAAAGAATTGCTTGTAAGAAATTGGGAGTGGGTAAATTATAAGATAACCTTTGGGAGGATGTCTTAAAAGTCACTACTACTAGGTATACTGTACCCACTTTTAGGTATCTATATTCTCATCCAAAAAATTCTATTAGTGAAGTGGACTGAAATTCAACTAGTCAGTTTTAGTCTCTAAATGTAGACTGATTATTATGTTGCTTGGTAGAACCTATAATAATTTAAATATACATTTATAGTAATCAAAGGGTTTTATTTTGCTTTCTTTCTATAGGTAAAATATAAAGAAACATTTAATAAAGCCAAGGGCAAGTATATATTTTCTCCAGATACACCATATATCTCCCACTCCAAAGACATGGGGAAACTCTACAGTACCGTGAGTCCTGTTTTATGTAACGACAACTCAATTCCTAATTTTAAGCTCTTGTCAGTGTTCATATACTTGGCTGATTTCATGAACAGCTGAACTTACAGGGTGACCTATTGTTTTCATTGTATTTTGTAGCATAGTATTCATATTATTATTAAGTAGCATATTATTTAAAGTAGCATGTATTTGGGCTGGTAGTTTCTGTGATGTGCCAAGCCCTCTAGGGGCACTGCGGGGCTAAAGCTCAATGGGATAGACCCTTCCAGAGCTCTTACCAGTAAGAGGAACAGACATAAGTAAA
Source organism: Glis glis (assembly GCA_004027185.1). Classification (NCBI taxonomy): domain Eukaryota; kingdom Metazoa; phylum Chordata; class Mammalia; order Rodentia; family Gliridae; genus Glis; species Glis glis. Next base: position 24,622 of record PVJS01010428.1, on the reverse strand, counting down.
TAGATAATAATGTAACAAGTGGGGCCGGGCGTGGTGGCGCATGCTTGTAATCCCAGTACTTTGGGAGGCGGAGACCGGAGGATCCAGGTTCGCGGCCAGCCTCAGCTCTCTCGCTCTCTCTCTCCCTGTCTCTCTCTCTCTCTCTCTCTCTCCTTAGTGAGGCCATCTGCAACTTCGTGAGACCCGGTTTCAAAATAAAGTATAAAAAAAATAGGGCCGGGGGCGTAGCACAGAGGTAGAACGCCTCTGCGTTCAATCCCCGGTACCGCAAAAAAAAAAAAAAAAGTAACAAGTGCTATAAGGGGTCTAGGCTCACACAGACCAGAGCAACTACCAAAATAGAAAGAAGAGAAAAGCCTGTCTCTCTGCAGCCATCACACACAAGCATCTCCAGCCAACGAACAAAAAACTTGCCTTCCAAAATTTAGTGAAGGAGGAGTGTATGTGTGTGTGATTCTCTCACTGTGTACATATTTCTCATCACATTTACTAGAACTTTAAATACAATTAACTCTCATAAAACGCCAGGGAGTCTGTAGATTTAATTTGTAATAAATCAAATGACTCCCTTGTTCTAGGTAGGCACACTAATGGCTACAGATAAAGATTTAAACTTTGTCTTGAACACAAATATTTTACCTTTACCTTACCAATTGTTTGTGGTATCTGAAAGTAGTTGAATGCAAAATTTTATTGACATACATTTCTTTGTTCTAGATACTATATAAGGGGGCATGGGAGGGAACAAAGGCCTATGGCTACACTCTGGACGAGCGCTATATTCCCATTGTTGGAGCCAAGCATGCTGACCTGGTGAACAGCGAGGTCAGTATGACCTTTGCCTTGCCTAGTTTTGGGGATCTTTGTTGGGAGTAAGAAAACTCCAGTGCTTCTCACATCTATGTTGAACCCACTTCACAGCTGAAATACAAAGAGACATATGAGAAACAGAAGGGTCACTACCTGGCTGGCAAAGTAATCGGCGAGTTCCCTGGTGTGGTCCACTGTCTGGATTTCCAGCAGATGAGGAGCGCGGTGAGCCAGTGTCACTGCAGCACAGATGTGTACAGCTTCAGTGTGCTCTCGTGTCTGCCTGTGCATAGCATGCCCTGTGGCTCGGGATTAGCTGGGGGATGGAGTGGTGTGGAGTGCATCATTCTTAAGGTTTCCCCACCCCCACCTGTGGACCCTCAATGGCCATGGGCTTTCTCCCTTCCCCTCTCTCCTCTGCGCTGGGAAAATGAGAAAGCAACCTTGTTGACCTTGCATTGCAGGAGGATAGGAAACTTAAAAAGAAGAAGATAATGAAATAACTTTTTTTAAACATTAGTCTATTCTAGAGGTATTGATCCATATTGGAAGTAAGACTCTAAAGAGATTGATCTGAATCATTTAAGTTTTAATTATTTTCTAATTTTTGGCCTTACAATTGCTATTCTTTAGCTGAACTACAGAAGAGATTATGAGGACACAAAAGCAAATGTTCATATCCCCAACGATATGATGAATCACGTGTTGGCTAAAAGGTGCCAGTACATCCTCAGTGACCTGGAGTATCGACACTACTTTCACCAATGGACATCTCTTCCGGAAGAACCCAATGTTATTCGTGCCCGAAATGCCCAGGAGATCTTAAGTGATGTATGATGTCCTTTCTGCAGCTTGACTTAATCACAGGCTTCACCAATCCTGCCTTAGCCCTGCATGTTCCAATTGTCCCTGCATTCATACACCCAACAACTTTAAACACAAAGTTGCACAAATAACCACTTTTTGGTACAAGAATCCCCTTTGAGCTATAGCACACCTACATTAAATATTTAATCAGTTCAACACTAGACTAAGACTTAAGTATTGCTTTCCTCCTAGACTTCTTCAGGCCAGGGAATTAAAGATCTTCCAACTGGCAAGAGGCCTACCCTGTATCCACTAAGCACAACCAAGGACCAATAGGAAATTGTTAGAATGCTCAATTGTAAATTCAGGATACTTGTAAACTTTCATTGTTCTTTCTTTCTTGCAGAATGTGTATAAAGATGATTTGAATTGGCTGAAAGGCATCGGTTGCTATGTTTGGGATACACCCCAGATCCTCCATGCCAAGAAATCATACGACCTCCAAAGTCAGGTGAGTCAATATTCCAGCCTGCACTTGTGGTCAAGGGCAGCCATTCATTTTGGCTGCCATACAAATCTGCAAGGCTACAAAATGAAAGCCTGTTTCTTGGGATTCAGGCAGAAACCCAGAAATAAGTAAAGGCACATCTAAGTTGTCAGAAGCAGCTGAAGGTGATGACAGATCTGTATTTTGTGACTATTGGTGACTTTTGCTTTTCTTCACAGCTACAATATACAGCAGCAGGTAAAGAAAATCTACAAAACTACAACCTGGTCACAGATACGCCACTTTACGTGACAGCTCTTCAAAGTGGCATTAACGCCAGTGAGGTACGTCTTCCTTGCCCTTCTCTCCCAGAAACAAGCCATATCTTGTCTTTATGTATTTTCCAACAATGGGAGCAAATAAGCCATTCTTTGTCTATAGGTGAAATACAAAGAAAATTACCATAAGATCAAGGACAAATACACCACAGTCCTAAAAACCGTGGATTACGACAGAACCAAGAACTTGAAGAGTCTTTATAGCAGCGTGAGTTGGGTTTTCCCTCTTATATATGAGCTAACTTTTCCCTTCAAAGACAATCAAGATGAATAGGGGTAAGCATCCTATCCCCAGAGGTTTTCCCAGTTTTTCCTGAACATTTAAACCCCTAATTTATCTCATAGAATTCCCATATGTACAATTAAATAAATTTCAAGTCGGAGAGAAGTCCTGGGGGTTGGCAAGGAGTTTCTGAAAAGAACAAAAAAAGGAAAGACCAGCTACTCAACAGTTAACTGGAAAACATTGTCCCATATTCACAAGGCGTTTGACCCCTACAGAACCTGTACAAGGAAGCCTGGGACAAAGTGAAGGCCACCAGCTACATCCTGCCCACCAGCACCCTGTCCCTGACACATGCCAAGAACCAGAAGCACATGGCCAGCCATGTAAGTCGAGCACAGACCCAACAGCCTCTCCTCCTCCGCCCTCCCCTCTCCCCACTCCAAGAACTTTTCAGGCTGATTCAAATGTCACCCTTCTTAGGCTGCTGGTCTCTGATGACATGGTTGAATAGTCTCTGTTTTAGCCAGAAGTGAGGAGAGGACGAAGACATAATACACCATACAAAATAGGCTCTTTTCAATGAATTATGTGGGATTTGGGGCAAAAGTAAACCAGTGAATATGACAGCTGGTTATTACACCATCCCCAAATAAACAGACAGGACCAGAGGAGCAAACTTTTCATTTGGAAAGAGGAGTTTTGCAGACAGGATTTATAACGCCTAGTGGAGGCCTCTTACTTTAGTCATGAAAACAGTTATAGGAGCGAGATTCTTGGCAAATTGTTTTTGGAACAAGGTGGGACATAGAGAAATTAATCCTTTATAAAGAAGGATTCCAGCTGGGCATGGTGGCACATGCCTATAATACCAGTATTTGACAGGCTGAGACAGGAGGATCGCAGGTTTGAGGCCAGCCTCAGCAACTTAAGTGATACTCTGAACAACTTAGTGAGACTCTGTTTCAAAATAAATAGTAATAATAATAATAATAATAATAATGTAGGGCTGAAGGTATAGCTCAGAGGTAGAATGCCCCCTGGGTTCCATTCCCAGTAACCCCCCTCAAAAAAACAAACCCCAAAGAGAACTGTAGCTTAATGGAAGAACACTTGCCTAGCATGCTCAAGGCCCTGGGTTTAATCCCCAGCACTGCAAAATTAATAAGTAGGTATGTAGATAAATTGATTTTTAGATAAATACAAAGAGATTCCTAGCCGGGCGTGGTGGCGCATGCTTGTAATCCCAGTACTTGGGAGGCAGAGACCAGAGGATCCGGGTTCGTGGCCAGCCTCAACTACTTAGTGAGGCCCTCCGCAACTTCATGAGGCCTGGTTTCAAAATAAAGGATAAAAAATAGGGCCGGGGGTATAGCTCGGAGGTAGAACGCCCCTGCGTTCAATCCCCGGTACCACAAAAAAAAAAAAGAGATTCCTGAGCATAGTTTTAATATTTTGTTTATGGTAGTAAGAAAAACAAGGCTATTATAACAAAAGAGATTATTTTAAAGTCACATAATTTTGGGCTGGAGATGTAACTCAGTGGTAAAATGCTTGCCTAGCATACACAGGGTCCTGGGTTTGATCCCCAGCACCCCAAAACATAAATAAATTAATAAATCATATAATCTTAAAAATGAGTTGGTTGTAGCAGCAGCAAAAGTACTAGTACTGGCATAGGTAGTACTGTTTTAAAAACAGTAACTAGGGGATGGGGATGTAGCTCACAGTATTTGCCTAGCATATATGAGACCCTGGGTTCAATTCCCAACACCACAAAAAAGAAATGAAACACGCAATAACTAAAACTTTATATATAGTGCTTTTCAGTTTAAGAGTACTTCCAGATATGGCCTGATTTAAGCCTCACAATGACCCTGTGACAGGTGCTAGTCCTGTGTCTCTGTACAGATGAGGAACCGAGCACAGGTGGGTGGTGTCCCCAAGTTGGCCAGATTTCAGGGTCAGATCCTTCCCATTAAGCCTCTTTCTCTTTTAACAAAAATTAAACCACTACTCTCTATAACTATGTTTCATCCTTTCTACTTTTTCTCTCTAGATCAAGTACCGAGAAGAATATGAAAAATTCAAAGCTCTTTATACTTTACCAAAAAGTGTTGAAGACGATCCAAACACAGCGCGGTGCCTCCGAGTTGGCAAGTTCAACATTGATGTAAGTAATCCCGAAGACCTTACTTCAAATTGAAGCCACATACAGTAGCCATGTTTTATCAATGAGAATGTTTTTCATTAAACCAGGCAAACGGCGCTGACTGTGCATATGTAAAGAAGCTAAGCATTAGCTCAACTCCTGTTACTTTTTAAGAAAAGAATTTCCTGATATTAATCTACAGAAAGTGTTGGAAAATTACAGCTCCCACCCTGCCCCACCTGCTTGCTGCAAGCTGGTTACCCTGACCTCTTTGTGATGAGACGAAGGCACCTATTCCATGATGGCTAGGCACACTTCCCTGTGTAACCAGCATGTAACTTGAACTTTGCAGCGCCTGTACAGATCTGTTTATGAAAAGAACAAGATGAAAATCCACACCGTACCCGACATGGTAGAGATGGTAACAGCCAAGGATTCACAAAAGAAAGTCAGTGAGATCGATTATCGCCTGCACCTCCATGAGTGGATTTGCCACCCCGACTTGCAAGTCAACAGTCACGTCAGGAAAGTCACAGATCAGATCAGCGACGTAAGCCAGCTGCTGAGGGAGGGCCCTTCCCCACCCCACTCACCTACCCCAAGAGCAGCAGACTCACCGAATGTTCCCCTCCGCCTTTTCTCACTCTCATTCTCCTATGTATCTGTGGGTCTGTCCTGATTTTACAGCTGTCCCTGGAAACAGGGCCATGTGCAGATATTTTGGTGGTGTCTTTGGTCTCATCGCATAATTCCCCAAAGTTGTCTGGGTCCCGGGCCTGCCCATTTCTTAGTATTAACATTAGGGTCAGTTTTTTTTTTTTTTTCCTGACCCTTGCATCTGTTGAAACCCTCTAGATTGTGTACAAGGATGACCTCACCTGGCTGAAAGGCATTGGCTGCTACGTCTGGGACACTCCTGAGATTCTCCATGCAAAACATGCTTATGATCTACGCAATGATGTTAGTTTCCTTGTTTTGGATTTTGGTATATTTCCATCTCCACATGGTCTGGAGTCAAGGAGAGAATATGTAAAATAGGGACATTGTCATAGACCAGCTATGGCTTAAGTTGTGCTGAGGATGGCTGAGCTGGAGAGGGTGCTAGGAACAGAGCAGCTATTTCTCAGCAGCACATCTGGCACTCCTACTCAACAATGTGTGCCATTGTCCCCTGGTAGAGAAGGGACTCCGAGCTCTTCTCTCTCTCTACCTTTTGGACTATTTTGTATATATTAATGATCACATAATTCTCATGAGAGGAAAATTTCATCTGCCAGGAGTTTATGGACTTAAAGTCAAGATCTACCTGTAGAGATCAGATTTTTCTAGGCAATTAACACTACAACGAGGATTTCAGTAAGAAAACTTTTCCTAGGAGAACAACCGTCAAGCCTCCTAAAGGGCTGGGGCATGTAGCTCAATAATAAAATGCTTGCCTGGGATGCACTGGGTTCAATCCCCAGCACTGCCAAAAAAAAAAAAAAAAAAAAGGAAGTCTCTAGAAGCCTCATGTGACTATAAGCATTGATTACACTGATTGTTATAACATTCACATCCATCCTCGTCTGTTGAGTAAGTGCTGATGAATATGTATCACATGAGTTAAAAGCTATCTAATCTTCTGTGAAAATCAGCAGTATCTAGAGTAATAAAGGGTCCAACACAGGCTTGTTTTCTTCCTATTGGCAGATCAAATATAAAGCTCATGTGCAGAAAACAAGGAATGACTATAAGTTGGTCACCGACACACCGGTCTACGTCCAGGCTGTCAAAAGTGGGAAACAGCTAAGTGATGTAAGTGCTTCCTGGGGAAGTTACAGTGGACAGAGACAGGAGCCTCCATTCAAGCAAGGACAGGGCAGTGCCAGCCTTTCCTTAATGGGAGGCCAGAGTTGGTGCGTTAGAAAGGACTTATGATGCTGTCCTGCCCACAGAACACTGGAAGCGTCAAGTATTTCGCTGGGGCGGACTTGTCAGTGAGCTGAGTCTATGAAATACTTTGCATACTTTGCATTTTTTGTCCTTGTATCATGAGCAACAGATTCTTTCTCACTGTCTGGGCCAACCAGAGTAAGAAGCAAGTGGGTTCTGAACCTGGAGATGCAGGTTGGAGTCCTGCCTCTACCACACTCAATCTGAGGCTTCTGAAAGCACATGGTCCCTCTGAATCTCAGCATCCTTGTGCACAAAATGGGAAAGTGTACGTAAAGATCCACTGTAATGCCTGGATCAGAGCAGGCATAAAGCTGCCTTTTGATAATTAAACCCACAGGTTAATAAGTAAAAATTAGATCCCACCAGTGAGTTAGAAGGTTGAAACCTTATTTTGGAACTTCTGGTGGTGAAATGTACAGGCTTCCTCTTTTTATACCCGAGCTATCTCTTCTACTTCTACTATGTGTGTCCCCAGCCTGATCCTACTTACAAGACACAGTAACATGTCAGAATTCTCTAGACAAGGGGAGGCAGACTACCCCACCCCACCCCCTTTTTTTAAGAGGAACTGGAGTTTACATTTACTTCGCTTCTTTCTAACAATGCTGCCACAGTCTGAATGAACTGACTCTATTTCTCTCTGCACCCAGGCTGTCTACCACTATGATTATGTGCACAGTGTGAGAGGCAAAGTGGCCCCAACTACAAAGACTGTGGATCTGGACCGGGCCCTTCATGCGTACAAGCTCCAGAGCGAGGTGAGCAGTGAGAACTTGAGAGACCCCACCAGAGATCCAGGCACTGGCCCCTGTAGAAGCCACCTCAGCTCGGGCAGCCTCCCGCCCGACCTTGTAAAATGTAAATGTTGTTCCATTCAATACATTGGAAAAAAACAAAGCAGAGCACAGCCTGTCTTCCTTCCTGGCTGGCTGGATCCTGCTATCAAGCAATCAAACAATAAATGGCCATTGTTTTTAGCAATATTTACAAGTTACAAAGAAGAGGACCAGTATACCTTCTCTGTTTTCAAAAAGCTTAAAGTCATGATGACAAAGATAGGGCATTTAACTATGAAATGCTACTAACAGTAAGAGAGAAAGGTAGAAATCGCTGCTGGAATTCAGAAAAAAAAGACCTTGGTTCCTCCCATATATTTAATCTCCCTATTCTATGGTACCCAGGGGGGCTGCTTTGGTCTCAATTTTTATTGCTATATCCAATCTTAAATATTAGAAATAATTTGATTATTTATTTATTTATTTATTTATTTATTTATTCATTTTGCTGTACTGGAGATTGAACCCAGAGGTCCTCTACTGCTGAGCCACACCCCCACCCTACATTGCCCAGGCTGACCTCGAATTTGCAATCCTCCTGTCTCAGCTTCCCAAGTACTGGGATTACAGACATGTGCCACCGCACCTGGCTGATTTTTTAATTTTAAACACTATTGTTAATCCGGTAGCTCCCCTGAGAGCCAGAGTATTTAAGGACACAGAACCACAGCCTGCCCCCCCCATTCCTTCTTCCATGAACACTCGCATCCTGCCTTCTTCATAGCCTGACATCAGGACACTGTGTTAATAGCGGGTGCTGGAGGTGGGGAGGGCAATACAAAATGGACCTGATAATGCCTGGCTCAGGGATTGGTGATGGTTTGATGGTTTGGGTATCACCTGGGGGGGGTAACAACACAGGTGGCACTTGGCTGCCTGTCTTCTCTGCTATTTCCCAAATTTCTGCTAGATGCCATATGGTCACTGATCATATATTTGGAAGCACAGAAGAATTGCCTTCTTCATGCCATTTCACTCGTCATTCTCTTTTTCCAAAACAGTAGGTTAAGAGTAATCTGACTCATTTCCCGACTCTTAGAACTTACTAAATTCTTCCCGAAATCAATTCATTGAGCATTAGTACATTACGTGTCTGATAATGAATGTAGCATGAGCTGCATGTGATTTGTTTAGCTGGGATCAGTTATTTAATGCCTGCTGTCATTTAACCTGCGGCTCTTCACTCCTGCAGAATCTGTACAAGAAGGGCCTGCGCTTCCTGCCCACTGGGTACAGGCTTCCCGTGGACACCCCTCACTTCAAACACAACAAGGACATCCGATACATGAGCAGTTATGTGAGTGGTCTCCTCCTTGTTTAGCTGGGGTCTGAAGCTGGGGGGGGGGACAGGGGGACTGTTAGTTAACAGCCTGTTCTCATCCTCAAGTCACACCCCACAGGTTCAACATGATAACATGGTGGGGGAAGGGGAGGGGAGCAGTGTGTTTCCGGGGGCTGCTGTGGGACTCGCTGCTCCTGCAGCTCTGCAGTGTTCAGGTAGCCCCCTGAGTTAGGGTAGGATGTTCACGGGAGCCTTGGCTCGGGGTCCACAGCTGTCGTGATGCCTCTACTTCTGCTGGCCTTAGCATAGACGCATCCTGAACTATCCCAAGCTATTTGCTGGAAAAGTAGCTTTGCACACACACTACTGATACATGAAGAAGATGTAATGTCACTGTGCCTCCCTTTGAATAGAAAACTTATTGCCTAGCTTCTGATACTGATATTTACCTTGATACTTAACCTCTACACCCAGCTCATAGGGAGCTGGAGGGGTAAACAGAGGCTCACACTACTTGTAGCTTGCCTGGTGTTCACTCTGATACTATCCTTCCCCATTTTTTAAAAGTGCCAGCTTGGGGCTTGTGCATTCATTCCATGGGCAAGGCCTAGAGAACTCTTGGTCATCCCAGTGACTGTGGCCTGCAGACTGGACACATAAACCGCCATTGCTTGGAGACCCCACTTTCCTTCCATGCTAATCTTCAGAGTCCTGGGAATGAATCCTGCTGACCAGACAAGGTCCAATAGCCTGTGGCCCAATAATGTTTTTGAAGGAGACAGTAACAGATTTAAGAATCTAACATGTTACTTTTAAATCAGTCTACAAATTCATCCATGAATCTAAAATTATTTTCTTGTTCCTTCTTTACATTTCCTTATTTCCTAGCCACTTTGATAATAAAAATATAGTTTTTTCTTTCATCTTACACATCTGCCTATGAAAGTATTTCACCTAGCAAGATTCAATTTCAGTCTTTTCTGGGCCTTACTTTATCATCCAACAAATAATTTTCAAGACTTGGAACAATATTAAAATTTTGTCAATGGTTTTTCCTTACACTTACTGCTTAGAAAGCAATTTTGAAATAAAGGTTGTATGTCTTTTCTTTTTCTATGTGTGGTCCTGGGGTTGAGCCCATGGGAGTTCTACCTCTGAGCTACATCCCAACCCTATTTTATTTTTTTATTTTGAAACAGGGTCTCACTAAGTTGCTTAGGCTGGCCTTGAGCGTGAGATCCTCCTGTCTCAGAGGCTAAACTCCAGGGACATTCTATATCTGAGCTACACCCCCAGCTCTATTTATTTTTTATTTTAAATTAGGGTCTCACTAAGTTGATGAGAGTCTCACTAAATTGCTGAGGTTGGCTTCAAGCCTGTGATCCTCCTGTCTCAGCCTCCCAAGTACTGGGATTACAGGCGTGCACCACCATGCCCAGTTTGACATCTCTTTTCTAAGTGAGAAATGTAATTCTGCTCTTTGTGTATCAATCATTGATCTCATTCTGACTTTCCTTTTGCAGTTCAAGTACAAAGAAGTCTATGAACACATCAAAGCAAATGGGTATACACTCGGCCCCAAGGATGTTCCATTTGTCCATGTCCGGAGAGTCAACAATGTTACTAGTGAGGTACTTGAGCACAGATGCCCTGGGGGAAAGACTGAGTTTCAAAGACCTTGACTTTGTTTGAACTACCTTAAGAATAATTTATTGAATTTCAGCTGTAAACTTCCACACCAGCAAAGAGTAAGAGTGTCCTTTTCGGTCATTGTTTTGATACTGGTATCCCTTGGCAGTGTTTTTCTGTATTTGATAATGTCATCACAGGGACTCAGATCCATGGACTATGATGCAAAAATTTTCTTAAGACCTAATTCCTACTTTTGACATTTGTATTAAAGAATGTTTAACAAGGTTGTACTTTAGTCTGACTCACAATCCTGGTTTTCCACATCAACTATGAGTTTGTACATGTGATTCTATTGTACAGCCACCTGAGAGAAAGTAGGAGACTTTGTGCTCAGAATTCTTTACCCAAGTGAAATATCATTTTCTCTTTTTGTCCTAATCTTAATCACTTTCTGTATTCTTGTTATCTCTTCCCCTGGCTCTTTTTGTTTGTTTGTTTTTTGTACAGGGGATTGAACCCAGGGGTATTCTACCTCTGAGCCAGACACTCTCATCCCTTTTTATTTTTTATTTTTGAAACAGTATCTCACTAAGTTGCTAAAGCTGGCTTTGAACCTACAATCCTCCAGTCTCAATCTCTCAAGCACTGGGATTACAGATGTGCGCCATTATACCTGGCTTCCCTTGGCTCTTTATGTAAAATATTTGATTACTTATTAGTCAGCAGATGCTCCCTCATCATCTTACACTAAACACCTGGGATGGTTTTTCCTTCAATGTAGAGACTGTATCGAGAATTATACCATAAACTTAAAGACAAGATTCACACAACTCCGGACACGCCTGAAATCCGCCAAGTCAAGAAGACGCAAGAAGCTGTGAGTGAGGTGAGTATTTTCCTGGGAGTGAAGACAGGCTGTGGAACCAGGAGGAATGCCAACTGTTCCTCTAATGTGTGTGTCTTTTTTGTTGTTGTTCTTAGTTGATCTACAAATCTGACTTCTTCAAGATGCAGGGCCACATGATCTCACTGCCATACACCCCCCAGGTGTTGCACTGTCGCTACGTGGGAGACATCACCAGTGACGTAAGCATCTCCTAGGGCCCTTGCAGAGGAGTCTTGCCAAGGGGGGAGGGGCTTGCTGCCAGCATTTAAGACAACGAACATGCTTCCAACAGCCTTTTCCATTGAGTACTTCCAAACCGATGGTACAACTTGGAGGTGAACTAGTGTGGAAGTGGGGTTCCACAATTCTCTGGCTGCACAGTAATGAGAGGACCACTGGGGAAGTACAAGAGTTGCCACCATTCTTGACTACCCAGTGACCACCGTTCTGCATTAGACACTGAGCCCTCACCACTCCTCACTGTCCCAGCCCCGTGTCCCAGCTCACGTCTCACATCTTCCTCCTGCTCATCCCTATTCCAACTCTCTTTAGCGGCTTTGGGCTGCCTTTTAAAATATTCTCCTTGGCCGGGCGTGGTGACGCACACTTGTAATCCCAGTACTTGGGAGGCGGAGATCGGAGGATCCGGGTTCGCGGCCAGCCTCAGCTACTTAGTGAGGCCCTCCGCAACTTTATGAGACCCGGTTTCAAAATAAAGTATAAAAAATAGGCCGGGGGTGTAGCTCGGAGGTAGAACCCCTCTGGGTTCAATCCCCAGTACCGCAAAAATAAATAAATAAAATAAAATATTCTCCTTGGCCGGGCGTGGTGACGCACGCTTGTAATCCCAGTACTTGGGAGGCGGAGATCGGAGGATCCGGGTTCGCGGCCAGCCTCAGCTACTTAGTGAGGCCCTCCGCAACTTTGTGAGACCCGGTTTCAAAATAAAGTATAAAAAATAGGCCGGGGGTGTAGCTCGGAGGTAGAACCCCTCTGGGTTCAATCCCCAGTACCGCAAAAATAAATAAATAAAATAAAATATTCTCCTTGGAGGTTTCCTTCTCCTAAAAGATCAGTCCATTCAATCTGTGCTTTTCTTCCACCAATATGATAGCAATAAAAATAATAGCAGTGTTCCTTCCTCAGCTCAGGGTTAGAGATTTAACTTGTGGTTTATTTGAGTACAACCAAACTAAGACCATAGTAGGGTGGACATGTTAAACCAAACGAAAAATACAGCAGTACTCTTAACTGCAGGGATACCTTCCAAGACCCTGAAACTATGAATAGTACCAAGCCCTATATATACTATGTTTCTTTCCTATATATGCATACCTTAGATAAAGTTTAATTTATAAATTAGGCACAGAAAGATTAACAATAATAACTAATAAAATAGAACAATTATAATAATATACTATTATTAAAGTTATCTAATATTTACAAATTGTTTATCTCTGGAATTTTTCATGTAATATTTTCAGACTATGATTAGCCACTGCTAATCACCAAAACCAAAGAAAGCCAAACTGTGGATAAAGGGGGACTGCTGTACATCAATAAAGAAGTGCTGCTACTCCTTTTTGTTCCTGCCGTACATTTGCTCATGACTAGCTGTCTGTCTGTGTTTGCCCCACAGATTAAATACAAAGAGGACTTGCAGATCTTGAAGGGACTTGGCTGCTTCCTGTATGACACTCCCGACATGGTCCGCTCACGGCACCTGAGGAAGCTCTGGGTGAGTGCCTGCTTCAGGATGCATAGCTACTCCTGCGCAAGTGGCCATTAACCAGCCTTCGGGGGCTGGGCAGAAAGAATCTTAGCCTGCAATTACTTTTAAGGAGAAATTTACCAACGATTTACTCAGGCAGGTGCTGACTTAAGTAAAAGGTGATAAGCTTAAGTGACATTTTGGTTTTTTGTTTTGTTTTGTTTTTTTCCTGCTTAGGCAGATACCCAGGACACATGGAGGTCCCACTCAGTTTAAACATACCAGCCTTTTGACATGCAATCCCTTAAATGATTAATCAAGTTGTATTTCTGCTATTTCTTTCAGTCTAATTACCTGTACACTGATAAGGCGAGGAAGATGCGAGACAAGTACAAGGTGGTGCTTGACACTCCGGAATACAGAAAAGTACAGGAACTGAAGACCCATCTGAGTGAGGTAAGGATGCTTTACCCTTCAGTGCAGAGAACCAAACTGACCGCTTCAAACTGAACGACTCACAAAGGTGCTGAGTCACCTCCCCTAGTGGTCAGTTTTCAGGGAACTACTGCAGAGTGGCCATAATGTCTCAGCAAGTCAGTTGACCTCATTATGGCTCAATTGACTTCTTTTGTCCCTTACTGGTAAGATGAGGATGTTGATACTTGCCCTTCCTGTGGCTAGGGCTGATGAAACATTTTACATGATTTTATAGATTGCAACGTCCTTCTCTCTTACTCTTATTATTGTAGTCTCCAAATCCCTGCTATCAGGAACCCCAATCATGGCTGTCACCTTTGAAGAGTCTTTAGTAGCTCCCTGCCCTGCTGCCTACTTAATAAATTCCAAACCACTAGGTTTCATTTTTATCTGCCCACGTGGAGTGGAGGCTCCTGATCTAATGCAGGTATTGTGTACAGATCTAATCCTCTCACCTCGACAGTCGTTCCTTGAGGTTTGGCCTCCATCTTCTTCACAAGTGTGCCTCCATAGCATTGGCCATCATGGATGTCCACATGTGCCAGTGTCTAAATGTGCTTTGCAGAAGATAAAGCATTCCGCAGATGCAAATGGTTACTCTTCTTATGGGTCAGTTGGCCGTTCTCATTCAACCATCAGTCTATACCATGACTTGATTCATCGGGCTCCACCAAGCTGAACCACACATGGGCTGTCAGACCATTTCATCATTCCCAATGACTCACATGGCTGCTGATTAGGAATCATGTGCTCTTGGACCACAGATGTCCTGGTGCAACAAACATTGCCTTCCATGGAGGGGTTGTACAGCTGCTTACACACAGTGAGCCAGAATCCTCTAGCTTTTACAGATGCTACTGCAGCCTTTCTGCTTTCCTAAAACCTTCTCTGTGTTATTTCAGCTGGTTCTCACACTCAGATAAGAACACCAGTGTTCTCTTTATCCCACTAAGTTATGCTTCTCCTCTCTGGCTCAGTAGGAGAGTCACCTATGGGATATCTTGGACTACCCTTGGGTGGACCTGACCCAATTCCTCACCAGACTCTGCTTCTTGTGTCTGGGCACCTGTGTGTTTTAGATGCTGCACAGAGGATCCTTGGATCCAGCGAGTGCTGAAAACACTGCAGCACATGTCACTTTCTGCTACCAAGTTAAACAAATTGCTTGGTAGCTTCAGAGTAAAGGAATCTCTGAAATATTTTTACTTCTCTTGATTATCTGGGTTCAGAATTATTTAAAACTTTAGTTTTTTCTTTTTCCCATTCCTACTGGGGTTTTGTGTATATTGTGTATCAACATTGGGGAAGACGAAAGGCTCTTTCTCAGTGTTGCAGTTTCTAACACATTCACCTTTCCGTAAGAACGACCACCCCCTGAGTTCAGAAAGTCTGGGGTACAGCCTGCAAATCTGATTTTAATAAAGACCTTGTTTTTTTTTTTTTTAGTATTAGAAAAGTTTGGAAAACATTGACTTGGTAAAAAGTTTGATGGCCAAAAGGAAGTTCAAATTACTGACTTTTGAGTTGTCTTTGCATTGTATAGATTTTTGACAGACATACATTTCTAATCATAGAAGAAATATAATATGAAGTGAATTTTGACTTCCAATTAAGCTGTATGACATTATGTAATTCACAACTTTAGCACTCCAGTTTCCTAAACTGGAGAATCTGACTAGATGATGATGATATGGGCTCCTTTTAACCATAAGACTCTATGGGTTTGTTGAGAGAGAGAGAGAGATTTCGATTGATTGAGCCTGAAAGAAACATTAAATTTTAATTTAGTTTATCTTCACTAGTAACCCCAAAACAAACTCCAAACACATGAGCTACATTTTATTTGAACTTGCAATTGTATGTAATTTAGATTTCCAGAAATTGACATGTAACGAGGTACAGTGGTGCACACCTGTAATCCTAACGACTAGGGAGGCTAAGGCAGGAGGATCACAAGTTTGAGGCCAACTTGGGAAATTAGCAAGACCCTATCTCAAAATTAAAAATAAATAGGATTGAAGGTGTTGCTCAGTGGTAGAGTACCCCTTAGTTCAATCCCCAGTATTGAAAAAAAGAAAAAAACTAACATGGACATACATGTGCATATCTATAATATTTATTTCTTAAATTTTACCTATTCAAGCTGGGCATGGTGGTGCACACCTGTAATCCCAATACTTGCAAGGCTGAGACAGAAGGATCACAGGTTCAAGGGCAGTCTCAGAAACATAGTGAGACCCTCAGCAACCTAGCAAGACCCTGTTTCAAAACAAAAAATAAAATTGGGCTGAGGATATAGCTCAGAGGTAGAATGCTCCTGGGTTCAATCCCCAGTACCACCAAAAAAAAATTTTTTTTGCCTATTCAGAATAGCTGGCTTTTTTATTTATAATTAGAATTTTTATGGTATCTGTTTGTTCCTTCTAGTTGGCCTTATTATATTAAATTCCCTCAACTTTTGTTTAGGGCACTACTGAATTCCAGGCACTCTGTCTAGGCACCAGGTGATGAGAAGATCGTACACTGAGCTGCCATGTTTCATGGGCCGTGGTGTGGCAGAAGGAATGCTAAATGGCATTTTGCAGGCACTATCAAGACAGCATGGACTCTAGGGGATACCTAAGCAGATAAGGAGGAGATGAACACTCTAGGCAGGAAGGATAGTGTGTGAAAATGACCATGATGAGTTCTAGTAACTGGGCATGGTTTCAAATAGCACATGAGGAGTGTGGAAAGGACTGTTGGGAAATGAGGCTAGAAACATGGGCTGGGGCCAGGTTATCAAGCCTCATAGGTACATTGTATTAATGATCTTGGGCTTTATGAAGAATCACTAAAGAGGTATTTGTAATCAGGATAGATCTGAGGATGAAGACAGTTTGTGTCTCAGAGTGGTAAAAGACAGGTGACCCGTGTGGAACACTCTGGCAGAGCAACAGGAAAGGTGGCTGAGGAGGATGCGTGGAAAACAAACAGGGCAGAAGGCTAGGTGAGGGCAGTGCAGTGGGAAAGGAGACAAGCTGGACTTTAGAACTTTTCATGACCACTCTGGTGTGGGAATGAGGGAGAAGGAGTCTAGGATGGTTCCCCAAGCTTCTGTCTGGGTAACTGGGAAATCAGAGACTCATTTAACAAAACAGCCAGGTGTGGTGACGCATGCCTGTACACCCAGTACTAGAGTGAAACTTAGAGTGATTTCATTGGTATGGCTGGGTTAACTCCAAGCTATGGTCTTGAGAAATTAAAGAGAGGAGAAGAAACACATAAGTGGCTTGACCAAGAAAGGAAGAAAGCCATTGACAAGACACATAGATTCTCAGTCGGATATGAGCAAGGGTAGGGGAGATGCTGGAATGATACAGGGGTTCATAGTAGCCTCAGGGGCAGTTAGAGAGCATCAAATAAAAATAAGGGGGCAGTAGAAGCACCCAGGGGGGCACTGAGTAAATTTTTTTCTGAAAAGCGGTGGTAAGCCACTATGTTTGGGAATCTATGGTAGAGGTTAGAAATGCTTGGTGAAGGAGGGACTTGAGTATGTTTGCAGCTGAAGGGAGAAGGCAGAAAAATGGGAAGGGCTAGAGATATGGAAATTGTGAGTACAAGGTTCTAGAGGAAACAAGTGTGAATGGGACCAAGAGCACAATGGGATGCTTGAATCTTAGTCTGGATAGAGGATGTCTCTTATCTTAATACAAGGGGAGGGAAGGAAGGCTCAGGAAGAAAATAATAATCGATCACTGGTTTATTAGTAAGAAACCAAGACCGATGGCAGTGGCCGGGCCTTTCCTATGAGCAATGAAGGGTCAGCAGAGAGCATATTATAACACAGAAAAGCAGAAATGATGGCGATTGTTTTTATTTTTTGTCTAGCTGGTATACAGAGCTAAAGGCAAGAAGCAGAAGTCTATCTTCACTTCAGTTCCTGATACTCCTGATCTCTTAAGAGCCAAGCGAGGGCAGAAGCTTCAGAGTCAGGTAACATCAGTTGTTCATGAAGATTCAAAAACCTGCCACGTGGGCACCACCTGGGGTGTTCTGCATGCCTGCGCTCTCCAGGCCCCCTTGGTTGTCCTTGCGGTGGTCTCCTGCCCATTAACGTTGCACTTCAAGTTTACATTTGGGCCATCAGGATTACAGCTATGTCTTGCATGACAAGGACTGCACGTCTTCTTTTCTAAGTGCTATAGAACTTTTGTCATTGGAGGAGTAGTCTGTGGAACCCACGTAGTGAAAATAATTGTTTTATCATGTCATAGG
Organism: Glis glis; assembly: GCA_004027185.1. Lineage (NCBI taxonomy): Eukaryota > Metazoa > Chordata > Mammalia > Rodentia > Gliridae > Glis > Glis glis. The sequence goes on along the minus strand of PVJS01010428.1, from coordinate 6,789 downwards.
ATGGATCTGTTATCCACAGACAAATGAAACCACATTTCATTCATTTAGGCAAAACGAAGGGGATCTATCAGAATCCTCTCCCTGTTCTGCTGGCTTTATGTTGCCTTTATATTTTCACATGGCTTTATATTAACCCAACAGTAGGAATATTAGATAAATGGAACATGTATGTGTGTTTTCAAATATGAGACACAGAGAGAAACAAATTTGCAGAAACACCCATAACAAGAACAAACAAAGATAGGACAACAAGCAGACACTGCCCTCCCATTTAAGGGTTAGAAATGAATGAAGAGGACTGGATACTAAATATGGAATGCTTTGTCCGTATAACATCTCACCATATTCTCTTGTTATTAAGTATCTGTATGTGGAACTTGCCACCAAAGAGAGACCCCATCATCATGCTGGAAACCAGACCACAGCCTTGAAGCATGCGAAAGATGTGAAGGACATGGTCAGCGAGGTAAGTGGGGTTCTGCACAGAGACACCGGGTTGAAGAAAAAAGACGTCGTTAAAACCCTCACCTGCTACCTTTTGTGTGTGCGTGCTGCTGGTGTTGCTGGTGATAGAACCCAAGACCTTGCACATATTAGACAAGCACCCTACCACCAAGCTACATCCCCAGCCCCCATATGCTACCTGTGATCAGAGCTCATTACTAGAGACTGGGCTTGGCATCATCAAAACAGAGAAGGTGAAGCTGTTCCCTAACAGTATGACTGTTGTGCCCCTCCACTAGCTCCGTAACTTGGTTGTGGATTGGGATGGTAACAACACTTCACCTTAAGTTTGTCTCTCTCTTCTGTTTTTATTTCTAGAAAAAGTACAAGATTCAATATGAAAAGATGAAGGACAAGTACACCCCAGTTCCAGATACACCCATCCTCATCAGAGCCAAGAAGGCTTACTGGAATGCCAGCGATGTATGCATCCCTTCCTTCTGTCTCCTGTTGGGATCGGGAGGGCTGAGGTTGAAGTACCTAAGATTCAGTCATCTCCATAGTTCAAAGTCATGGCCCACAACATGGATCAGGAGCAAAACACAAACATTTGAGCAACACCAGACAAGCAAAGTAGCTAAGAATAGTGCTGAGACATGTTGGACACTTATTCTCCATTCTCTCCTGGACAAAAATATGACCCTACTCTTTGGTAGCATATTTTAGGGATACATGACTACTAAGTTATTAATAAAACATGGTCTTGGAGTCAGCCAAACATGGATTCAAATCCTGAAGCGGGCACTTGCTTGCTCTATGACTCTATATAATTTGCCTAATTTTTCCTTTCTTATATATCAAATGAGGATAAAAAGGTGATACTTAAATAAGACTACACAAGAAAATGTGTATAATATTTCTAGCACACTATTGGGCTGTTAGTTGACACTCATAAAATATGTGTTCTTTTTCTTCTCTCTTTTATTTTTTTTTTTCTCCTTTGGTACTGAGAATTGAACCCAGGGACATTCTACCTCTGAGCTACATCTCCAGCCTTTTTTATTTTTTGCTTTGAAACAGTATCTCACTAGGTTTCTGAGAGTCTTGCTACATTGCTGAGGCTGTCCTTGAACCTCCAGTCTCAGCCTCTCGAGTTACTGGAATTACAGGCGTGCACCACCATGTCTGTCTTCTTTCTTCTCTTAATTGCCTAAACAGAGATCGTGTGACTGACACATGACTTCATAGTTAGAATCAGGAAGGAAGGACAGCCTTGATCAGGGACAAGTCTGCCTTTTAATGGTAATGAAAGTATCTGTTAATGAAGATATGAAATTAATCAAGTCGAGGTAGACCACAGCTCCTACCAAATTTGTGTCTCAGAGCCCAACAACAAATTCTCTATATCCATTGTCAGAATCAGAATTCCTAGTGAACTGGACATGTTGAGACTTAAACCCAACCAAAAATTCTGGCCCGTCCCATTGCCTCTCAAATTCACAATATAGCTCTAGGATATCAAGGCACCTTAAGGTAAGAGCAGTGATTTATACCAGTTTTTATGTGGAGGTAAGGAAAGCCTACTAGTTGGAAAGAGGCAATGCCAGTTAATACTTAAAGTATAAGCTGAGAAAATCATATAGACTCCCCCGAAACAACCCCTTAGGACATTTTCATCTCCATTGTGATATCCCCCATCTCTATCGCTCAAGGTTACTGTTGAATATTAATTTGCACCAAACTTAATTTGCATCGTACAGGGGTGGCCTCACAGTGAAATCAACTCCTAGAACTTGTTATGCCCCACTGGGCAGCTTCATCCCTAGGGCTTCTTCAACACAAATCTATCCTCCCCCATTTCCATCCCCATACTGGGGATTGAACCAAGGGCCTTGCACATGCTAGACAAGCACTGTACCACTGAGCTACATCCCCAGCCCTTAAAAAAAAAAACACTTTTTTTTAATTTTGATGGGGGTGTAACTTAGAGATAGAATGCTCCTGGGTTCAATCTCCAGTATACACACACCCCCAATTATTTTGAGACAAGATTTCACTCAATTGCCAAGGCTAGCCTCCAACTCTGAATCCTCCTACCTCAGCCTCCTGAGTAGCTCTGAGTAGCTAGGATTACAGGCATGTGCCACCATGCCCAGCCCTCAGCACCATTTCTGATAACCCTAATCTTTAAGATAGTCCAATGTATCCCCACAAGTAATTTTATATTATCTATCTAAAGAGCAAAGTGTTTAGAAAAGATACCTTTCGTTATTTGTTTGCTCAGCTACCCAAAAGGAAAAAAATTGTTTGAGGTTTTACAGACTGCTCAGAGATGCACCTATCTTATGTAGATGACATGAATCTTCCATGATATTCTTAGGTTAGCGTAAGAGCTGTTTTCTTTTGAAATATCACAAAAATAAAGATTATAATAAAATAAAATTTCAAGATTGTTTAGTGGAGAAATCATTTTAGGAGTAGGAGCTCAATCTTTCTCCCCTTTCCATATATGTTAGTATGTCTTGTACTCAACAAGGCCAAGTTTACTTTTTTATTTTTCTTTATTCCTGCCATATAAGTATTTATTTGTTTTATATTTACATAAACTTTTATTTAGAATAGTCTTATATTTATAGAAAAGTGGCAAGGACAGTACAGAGAATCCCCATATACCTCATATCCAATTTCCCCTAATGTTTTATGTGTGTGTATGTGGGGTACTGGGAATTGAACCCAGGGACTCTCTACCACTGAGCTACACCCCCAGCCCTTTTTATTTTTTATCTTGAGACAGAGTGTCACTAAGTTGCCCACGTGGCCTAGAATTTATAATGCCCCTGCCTCAGTCTCCAGAGTAGCAGGGATTACAGGGGTGTGCCACCTCGACCAGTTTAGTTGGTCTTTTTTTTTTTTGGTATTAGGGATTGAACCCAGAGGTGATCTACCACTGAGCTACACCCCAGCTCTTTTTAGTTTTTTCCTTCGAGACAGAGCCTCGTGCTCCTGTTATTAAGAGCCTGCATCCTACATTTGTCACAACCAATGAACCAAGCTCCGTACATGAATCTTGCATCAATCCATCCTTGATTTGGATTTCATTAGTTTTCCCTAGTGTCCTTTTTCCAGGGTCTGAAATGATGTTTTTAATTTTTCCTAAATTTATTCATGGGAAAACCTAAGCAAGCACCTGAGGGTTCTAGCTTGGAGGAGCCCCATCATTTACCTTGGCAGTTCTCATAATCCGGGTGGTTTTCTCTTTCTAGCTACGCTACAAAGAAACATTTCAAAAGACCAAAGGGAAGTACCACACCGTGAAGGACGCTCTGGACATCGTTTATCATCGCAAAGTCACAGACGACATTAGTAAAGTACGTCCTCGAGTATTTCTACTTGTGTTGACCTCTATAACCTACCATCACTTTTTTTTTTTTAGCAATCTCCCTTTTCTAAAACTCCAGGGGAAAGCAGGCATTTTTACATTAACTTTGGGTAAGGCTTAATACCGTCTTTGTGTTTTCACAACAGGTGAAATACAAAGAGAACTACATGAGCCAGTTGGGAATCTGGAGGTCCATTCCTGATCGCCCAGAACATTTTCACCACCGGGCGGTCACTGATGCAGTCAGCGACGTGAGTGTTGACATCCTTTCTCACATATGAATTCATATTCTCATATGAGTTATGAGATCAACCATTACATAAAAACTGTTGAAACACATGCCTAGAGTTTAGATCCTGTGTATGGATGTTTAAATCATAAAATTCAATTGTTAAATGAGGAAACTTCATTTTGGGAGAGAAAAAATGTGCTCAAATTTGTAAACCTATTTGTTCTTTTTAATATGATATTATATTACATGACTGGAAAAGCTATACTTCATCTAGGAAATAGCCTAGTTTTGATCCATCGAAGAACAATGTTATGGAGCAATTAAGACACATAACAGTCCTCATTTAGAAAGAAATTCCACCTCTCTATATGAAAACAGAAGCCGGGCGTGATGGTGCACACCTATAATCTCAGTACCTGGGAGGCTGAGACAGAAAGATTGCAGGTTTGAGGCCAGCCTCAGCAATTTAGCAAGAGCCTCAGCAACTTAGTAAGAACCTGTTTCAAAGTAAAAAATAAAATAGGGCTGGGGGTGTAGCTCAGAGGTAGAACACCTCTGGGCACAATCCCTAGTACCACATAAAAAGGAAGAAAGAGAGAGGGAAAGAAAAAAGAAAATGCAGTTCTCTAGGAAAGTATATCTGCAAAATTTGAATTATTTTAATTAGTAATAAAAGTGAAAAATTTTACATACCATAAAACAATGTATCATAAAATAAGCAGAAATCAATATTGCTAGAAATTTACTTTAAATAATAGTTTCATTCCTTATTATTCCATATCCTTCAGGAATCAGTTTCTCTTTATTCTACTTGTATAGATCCTAACCTATGACTATTTGGAGTAAGTTCTCAAAAGTCTTCTATGATGTTCTTCTCCCAGGTAAAATATAAAGAAGACCTGACCTGGCTTAAAGGGATTGGCTGCTATGCCTATGATACCCCTGACTTCACCCTGGCTGAAAAGAACAAGACTCTGTACAGCAAGGTACAGCTTCTCAAGGAGAGTGGCTACGTCCATTCAACATGTACCTGTAGTCACAGAGATACTAGCACTGAGGAAACAGCCTTTCATAGTTCCATCCCATCCTTGCTTATAGATCCTATAGCTGGAATACATACGGAACTGTTCATTCTCCTGAGGAACATCTTTATTGTTAACCTCATCGACTGTGGTTTATTTGAATTTTATGAAGAGTCCTCTTAGTACAACACTTTGTAACTCTTCCAGAATTCTCTCCCTATTAATATGTCTCTGGGTGATTCGCTCTGTTAAAAGATGATATGGTAGCAAATACAAAGTGAATTATTTTAACCCACAAACAATGAGTGATGAGACAAATCAAGTTTTTTTATGGCCTCATTTTCCTTTTTACAAATACAGCAGCTAAATTTTCTTCCTTAGAGCTCTAGAATAGGAGTTAGTCAACTTTTTCTGTTAAGTGCCAGATAGTAGATATTTTAGACTTTGGGGCCACATTCATTCTAGCATGTATTATCCTTGTTATAGCTCCTTAAAATTGTAAAAACCATTCTTAATTTATGAAGCTATTTCAAAATAGGTGGTGGTTATATAGTTCATAACCCACCCCTGCTTTATAAATTTATAACCATCTAATTAGTTATTGGAAAACTATATTCAAATTAATTGTCTGAAAATTACCTTCAAGTGTACATGAATATTTTTAAAGCAAAACAACTTGTTTTAAAGTAAAATAATAATCAGAGTATATAGGAACAAAGAAGAAATCAACTTAGATTTTTGCCCAACGTTGAACACAGATCTATTTGACATCCATTCAATGAAAGTGTTTCTAGCATATATTTGTGGGCCAGTTTTCAAGACATCCAGGCAGGTCCACCATCATTGCCTTGGGAGACAAGTAAATGCTCAGTGAATACTTGTTCACTCTATAGCATGTCTCATTTTAAGATATATGTTATCAAGTAATCACATTCTTTTTCTCTAGTATAAGTATAAAGAGGTATTTGAAAGGACGAAGTCAAATTTCAAGTATGTTGCCGACTGTCCAATCAATAAGCATTTCAAGTATGCAACTCAACTGATGAATGAGGTACGTATGAACTAATTAAATTAGGCCTATTCAGTTCCCCTAAGAAGTCTATAGAGTTATTTGATTACAACCTAGCATACAGAATGGCAGGAAAGTCATCCTAAGTATTCATTCAAATTAAAGATTTGGAAAGACTCTATAATGTCGGCATCTGATGGGGTCTCTGACGACCATGAATATGAAGCAAAGGGACCACTCAGAGTGGAGTGTGGGCCCCCCCAGCCATCCACACCTCTCTTTGCTCTAACTCAGGAAGCCAGCCCTATGGGTGCCAAGAGCAAGGGGGTCAAGGGTTTTGTGACTCTCAGCTGAATCCCTTAGACATAGTATTATGTAGACTTGGGAGACCCAGAAATTCAAAGTTAACTTAGTACCCTTTGGTAACAAAGTTACCAAAATAGTGGTGGCTAGAAAGCCCACCCCAAAGAGGGGAGTGTGATTCATGTGTTCAACTATATTGTCACTGTCATCCCCACAGACCTTAGTGAATAGAAGGATCCATGTGTTCAGATATATTGTCACTGTCATCCCCACAGACCTTAGTGAATAGAAGGATCCATGTGTTCAGATATATTGTCACTGTTATCCCCACAGACCTTAGTGTATAGAAGGATCCATGTGTTCAGATATATTGTCACTGTTATCCCCACAGACCTTAGTG
>PVJS01010427.1:0-48028 GCA_004027185.1 Glis glis | reverse complement strand
CCACACTGATCTTCATAGTGGTTGAACTAGTTTGCAATCCCACCAACAGTGTAGAAAAGTCCCAATTTCCCCACATCCTCGCCAACATGTGTTGTTGTTTGACTTCTTAATGCTTGCCATTCTAATTGGGGTCAGATGAAATCTTAGAGTAGTTTTGATTTGCATCTCCCTGATTGCTAATGATGTTGAACATTTTTTCATGTATCTATTGGCCATTTGTATCTCTTCTTTTGTGAAGTATCTATTCATTTCAGCTGCACACTTCTTGATCAGATTATTTGTTTTCTTAGTGTAAAGTCTTTTAAGTTCTTTGTAATATTTGCATACCCATGTTCATAGCAGCACAATTCACAGTGGCCAAATTATGGAACCAACCTAGATGTCCATCAACAGATGAATGGATTACAAAATTATGGGAAATACACACAATGGAATTCTACTCAGCAATAAAGAAGAACAAAATAACATCATTTACAAGAAAATGGAAAGATCTGGAGAACATTATGTTAATTGAGGTTAGTCAATCACAAAAAGAGAAGGGACATATGTTTTCATTAATATGTGCAACCTAGGGAGTAGTGGGGACACACAAGGGACTCCAGTGACAACAGAGAACCCTCATTGGTGCAAGGGAAGGGGTACAAGGGAAGGGGAAGGGTAAGAAAGATGTGAATCTATGGAATTACTATCATAAACAATGTGTACATATGAGATTATACCAACATCACTCTTAGTACTACATGTGGGGGGGGAGGTGGGAGGAGGGACACCAAGAGCTGTGTGCATGTATGTTAACACCAAACTGATACTCATTGTGATGTGAGACTACAATGCACCAATAAAAACATAAAAAAGAAATAGAAGAAAATACAAATAAACAGAAATACATCCCATGCTTGTGAATTGGTTGACCTCTTAATATTGTTAAAATGTTCATGTTACCCAAAGTGATCTACAGAATCAGTGAATCTATCAAAATGTCAACCGTATTTTTTTTTTACAAATAGAAAAGAAATCCTAAAATTCACCTGGAATCTCAAGGACCCTCGAATAGACAAACCAATCTTGAAACAAAAATGGTTGGATGTCTCACATTCCCTGATTTCAAAACATACTACAAAGCAATAGTAATTAAAAGTGTATGGTTCTAATATAAAGATAGACATACAGGCCTATGGGATAGGATAAAAAGCCCACTTTTGCATACATGGTCAAACAATTTTCAACAGTGTCAAGATCTCTCAACGGGGAAAGAACAGACTGTAACAAATTTGTTGGGGCAACTGGATATCCATATGAGAAAGAACTATGTTGAACCTTACCTTTACTGGGTGCCAAAATTAACTCAAAATGTCTTGGAGACCTACAAGTATTAAACTCCTAAGAGAAAACAAAGGTACATTGGGTTTGGCAATGATTTCATGGATTTCTCACCGAAAGCACAGGAAACAATGAAAAAAAAAAACAGACAAATGGGATGACAGCAAACGTAAAAACTGTTGCATGGTAAAGAACAAGATCAACAGAGTAAAAAGGAGACCTACAGGATGGAAGAAAAAAATTGCAAATTGTTTTTCTGATATGGGGTTAATATCCAGAATATATCCCGAACTTCTGTAACTCAGTAACAACAACCACTGAAAAAAATAACCAAATAGCCCAACTTAAAAAGTGGAGAAAAAACTTGAATAAATGTTCCATCCAAGAGGATATACAAATGGCTGATAAGCACATGAGAAGACGTTCAACATCACCTGCCACTAGGAAAATGCAAAGAAAAACCATAATGAAACAAATTTCACACTCCTCGGATGGACCCTAGTAAGATTACAATGCACCAATAAAAATTAAAAACAAACAAACAAGAACAGAAAATAACATGTGTTGGTGAGGATGCGGAGGAATTGTGATGAGCTGTCGATGCGAATATGAAATGGTACAACCATCACAGAAAACAGTATGAAGGTTCCTCAAGGAATTGAAAGTAGAATCGCTACGTAAACCCGCAATTCTGCTCGAGGGTTTGTGTCCAAAAGAATTCAAAGCAGAGCATTGAAGAAGTACTTGCACACCCGTGTTCCTTACAGCATTATGTGCATTAGCCAGGAGGCCGACACGGTCCAAATGGCCATTGACAGATGAATGGACAAAGAAGACGTGGTTCATCCATGAAATAGAATATTATGCAGCCTTAAAAAGGAGATCCTGTCACCTGCTACAAGACGAACGGACCTTGAGGATATTAAGCTAAGTGAAAAAAGTCAGTTGTAAAGGGACAAATACTGAATAATTTCAGTAAATAAATTACTGAAAGTACTTAAAATCATAGAAACAGAAAGTAGAAAGGGAGTTGCCCAGGGCTGGAAGGAGTGAGGAAGGGAATTGTTATCTGGTGGATACAGAAATTCAGTGGTACAACATGAAAAAATCCTAAAGAATGGTTCTACTGTATTGTTTATGGACAAATGAAAAGTAAAAAGTTTTCACATGTTTAGTACAGATCTAAGTTTTTGGTCTGTTGGTAGCAAGTATAATTATTGGCAGAATCTTCAAATTCTGTGAGTTGAAAGAATCAGAGAATAATGAGATATATCAAGAGAGAAAAAAACTACCACAATTAGTGTGAATCATAACTTACATTTTCCTGGCTGATAAATGAGGTCATGGTACATCATGTGAAGAGTTACCAGGGTCATGAGCATAGACATAAAGGGAACAAGTACAACAAGGGTCCAGGCTTCCGAGTGCTGGATGTAAGATATTCCCAGAAAGACAGCCAACGCCTTGAGATTCATGAGCCAGAAAAACCTGGGGACACAGAGAGACACAAATCAAAATCCATCGAGTTACTTTAGATGACAATTGCTTAGTTTAATGCTTGTATTAAACGTAAGCTATGAACTGATGGCCTCTTAGCCGAATGAGATTTTTGAAAATATTGCTTATTAGATTTCTTAATAAGTGTGTACCTACCAGCCCCGTCTTCCCACTTTCCACATCTTTGTTTTATTTCTGTTTAGAATAGATTGGGTAACAGTGTGTTCTCTTGTATCTAAATCAGAGGTCAACAGACTTTTTCTGCAAAGGGCCTGATGGTAAACATTTTGGGCTTTGCCTGCCAAGGATTTCTACAGCAAATACTCTTTGTGGAGCTGAAGAAGCACAGATAATAGCTAATCACTCGCCAGGCATGGTGGCACACCCTTGAAATCCCAGTACTTGGGAGGCTGAGACTAGAGGATCTGGGTTCGCGGCCAGCCTCAGCTGCTTAGTGAGGCCCTCCACAACTTAGCGAGATCCTGTTTCAAAACAAAGAATAAAAAATAGGGCTGGGGCCGGAGTGGTGATGCACACTTGTAATCCCAGTACTTGGGAGGCTGAGACAGGAGAATCGCAGGTTCGCAGCCAGCCTCAGCTACTTACTGAGGCCCTCCACAACTTAGTGAGACCCTGTTTCAAAATAAAGAATAAAAAAAGGGCTGAGGCCTGGAGTGGTGGTGCACGCTTGTAATCCCAGTACTTGGGAGGCTGAGACAGGAGGATCGCAGGTTCGTAGCCAGCCTCAGCTACTTAGTGAGCCCTTCTTTCAAAATAAAGAATAAAAAAATAGGACTGGGGGTGTAGCTCGGAGGTAGAATGCTCCTGGGTTCCATCCCCAGTTCTGAAAAAAAATAGCTAATCACTCAAATGCGCCTGTGAACCCGGGCAAGGTCTAAAAGTTAAAGAGTTGAGTGTCCCTGTGCCATCTGGTCCTCAAAGTACAGGCTCATGTGGACAGGGCCACTTGGTGGTGTTGAACTTCATGTGAACACAGTCCACACGGCTTGGCAGTTCCTGCAGCCTTCTCTGGCTGTGCGAGGACAAAGATGGAGGAGGCAGAGACCCACAGTGTAACCAAGATGGTCTCCTCTGTCACACAGGAGAGTCCGGGAGCCTGAGCAGAGGGGAAGCAGGGGATGGAAGATGTATGTGGAAGACTCGCCCCACCTTGCACCACCTCTGTCCACGAGCACCGGCTCTGCTGACAGCCAGCGTGGCCTGAGTTTGCTGGATTTGGGTGGAAAATTCTAGATTCTGCTCATCTTTGCTATAACTGGGCGACAGCGAAGGGCGGGCCTTTTTCTCACAGTGTTTGGTGGGAGTTGGAAGGGTACTGTCGGGAAGTTTCTAGTACTTTTCCTAGTACCGTAAGGGCAGCAGGTGTTTCGTGGAGCTTCCCCGTCCCACCTCCCCCAGCTTCTGCCTCTGCCGTGACTGGTCCCAGTGTGGGCTTCGCCATGGCTCCCGCCGAGAGCAAAAAAGAACAGCATGGATGTCACTACTGTCCTTCTCCAAGTCCTCTGTCTACCTTCCAGAACCTTCCTGTGTTTGTTTGCTCTGTTACATCTTGGCCATTTTTACAGTGAGGGGTATCTAGAAGGAAGGGGGCTACTCTGTCTTGGCCAGTACTGGAAATCCTCCATTATTTTGTCATTGTGTAGTTTGTCTTCCTGTTATTGGTTTGTATAAGTACTTCTTTGTTCAGGTCTTTTGTCAGATACATGTTCTTCAATTTTTTTAAATCTGTGACTTGGTTTTTCATTTACTCAGTGATAATTGTGTGTGTGTGTGTGTGTGTGTGTGTGTGTGTGTGTGTGTGTGTGTGTTACTAGGGAATTGAACCCAGGGGTGTTCTACCTCCGAGCTACACCCCCAGCCCTATTTTTTATTCTTTATTTTGAAACAGGGTCTCACTAAGTTGCGGAGGCCTCACTAAGTAGCTGAGGCTGGCCGCGAACCCAGATCCTCCTGTCTCAGCCTCCCAAGTAGTGGGATTGCAAGCGTGCGCCACCACGCCTGGCTCAGAATTAAATTTTAAGTAGGGTGCCATGGGTGATTGTTCTTCTGTATGGATATTCAGATATTCTGCAACAGTTTATTGGAAAGATGGTTTTTACTTCATTGACTTTTTTGACATCTTTGTTGAAAACCAATTGACAATGTCAACGTGGGTCTATTTTCCGACTCAATTCTGTGCAGGAATCCACCCTTTTTGCCAATACATATACTATCTCAATTACTATCGCTTTGTCTTGTTTTTTTTTTTAAAAAAAACAGATTTATTGAGATATAAAGATAAAGCCCAGTACTTAAAACGTACAATTTGGTAAGTTTGGAATCTGTATGCACCCCGAAAATCATCACCGCATTCAAGATAATGAACATACCCCTCACTCTTAAAGGTTCCCTAACGTCCTTTTATGATCACCCTCTGTCCCTCCTCACCTCCTGCCCATCTCCGGGAAACTTCTGATCCTTTTTCTGCCACTGTAAATTAGATTGCAATTCAGAGATTTTTTTTGGTAAATTGAACTAATCCTATCCATTTTTTTAATCTGGCTTCTTTCAGTTCGCATGACTATTTTGAGATCTGTCTTTGTTGTTACATTTATCAGTCGTTCATTGGCTTTTATTGCTGAGCAGTATCTATTATGTGAATGTATCACTATTTGTTTATCAACTTATCTGTTGACAGATATTTTTTTCCAGTTTATGGCTATTACAAGTAATGCTGTTATGAACATTCATGGGCAAGTCTCTTTTTTTTTTTGGTGTGTATGTGTGTGTATGTATGTGTTTGTGGTACTGGGGATTGAACCCAGGAGCATTCTACCTCCGAGCTACACCCCCAGCCCTATTTTATTTTTATTTTGAAACAGGGTTTCAATAAGTTGCTGAGAGTCTCACTACTTGCTGAGGCTGTCCTTGAACCTGCAATCCTCCTGTCTCAGCCTCCCTAGTACTGGGATTACAAGCATGTGCCACCATACTCAGCTCTGGGCAAGTATTTTATAGATATAAACATTCATTTTTCTTAGTTAAAAACCAAGAGTGAAATCCCTGAGTGTTTTGGTAGATATATATATTTCACATTTTAAATTTCCATGTTTTAAAGTAGTTGTGACATACATGTATATAAATTCTAATCCCTCTGTACTTGGTATGGTAAATATTTGGCATGGTAAATGTATATTGGTATCTTGTGGTTGTATTTTGCATTTTTCTAATGGCTAATAATATTGAATATCTTTTCAGGTATTTTATTGACTATCTGTGTATCTTTATTGGTGAAGTTTCTGTTCAAAACTTTTGCCCATTTATAAACATTGGAATGTTTGCTTTGTTATTATTCATGTTTAAGAATTCTTGATCTACTCTGGATACAGTTCCTTATCGATTATGTAATTTGCAAATATTTTCTCTCCATCTGTGGTTTGTCTTTTCATTCTCTTGACTGTGTCTTTCCCAAAGCAGAGATCCTTAATTTTGATGAGATGCAATTTTTTTTTCATGGATCATTCTTTTGGATCATTTCTCAGAAATCTTTGCCTAATTTAAGGTCACAAAAGATTTTCCTCTTTTTCAGAGACTTGGAGATCTGAAATGACTCATCCAACCTCCTGCCGTTGTGTTGTAGAACTATGACCAGAACCATCCTTCCCGGTGTCTCTAACGGGGCTTGATGTTCTTTTAATACATCGTTCTTGATCTTGGAAGTTATCAATTTTATGACACTATTATTTCCTTATTAATGCGGGCGTTAACATTTGAAATTACCTTTCCCTCTTCCTTCCCATCACATTTTATATGCCATTCATGATGAATATTGTCAATCCTCTTTGACATGGTGACCAGCAGACATGAGTTCGAGCCGCAGTGCTGATCGTCACATGAACGGTCACCTTCCACCCTCTAGAATTCAATTTTTCAAAGGGGAGCTCACCTTCTAAACAAGGTTTGTGTACGAATCAAATGCAGGGTGCGGACTGTTGTACGGCGCTAAGCAAATGTGGTCACTGCACATTTTTTCTCTAATTCTGATTTTGGGAACGAAAAGAACCGGGGAGCTGGAGCCGACTGAGCGAGGGACGGAATGTTAGAAGACTGAACAGGCGAGCGCAGATCATTAAGGATCCTGCATCCAGGTATGGAGTTTGGATTTTATTCTTAGTGCATAAGGTAGCCATTTGAAAGGAAGAAGCCAGGGACTGATAAAAATCTGATTTTAAGTAAGAAAAGGAAAACCGTGGTTATTGCGTCAACATATGCACTGTAGATGAGGCATGCTAAGGAGACCCACTGCAGCTATGTCATAGTCTCCATGACAACTGGACCAAAATGGAAGGAAAGGAAAGGGATGAATGTGCTTAGATACATGATACATGTGTTTGGAAAGGAGGCATGTCAAATTAGGCTGGTCTCACGCTCCCAGGAATGTACCCCTTTATTTCTGTCTTTATCACCTTCTATGTTCCTTGGCTTTCCGTGTCTCAGTTTCAAAATCCTATACGAGTCTCTTAGCTTTTGTTCAGTCCCCTCTAGAACATTCCACTTGTTTTCGCCTCTGAACTCCCGAAGCAAGCGCTCTTGCCCCAGTAACTCCACATTTGTCACCTTTGCTTCTCCTTTAGAGATTGTCGAGCTTGCTGACAACAATGCCTTATTCTTTATCTCCCTGGCACCAAGCACAGCACTAGGTCCACACGAAATAGATAGTAAATAATTCATTGATTAGTAATGGGACATATGTTACAGAAAGGAATTCGAACAACATAAAAAATACTCAATAATGAACCTAGGAAAGTAATAGAACGTCAGCGGTGGCCTTGTTAAGCAAACTGATTTACTGTAGTCCCCTAATAGAAATTTGTTTGTCACAATCTAAGTGAAGCTCACAGTTAGAATTTGCTAGAATAACTGCGTAGAGACCCCATGCTAGCTTCAGGCCATCCTTCCATGATGTAGCAAGCTGTGCAGTTGAATGGTGTCACTGAGCAGTGGGAGCTGAGGGCAGTGTGGCGGTTCTCACAATCCTCAGGGACCCCCGCACCCCTTAATGTCCAGCGCTTTCTAGAAAAATCCAAGGGGACGCTGTGTGACACTTTCGTTCACCACCAGATGATAGAAACTGAATTGCTCTGAAGAGGGTCAAGGGAAATTACAATTATTCCAGAACTGAAATCCTCAGAAAGGTATTTAGAAACCAAAGAATTATAGTGCTGAAGATCTGTGTCTAGGAAGAGACTTCACATAAAGTACTCAACGTATTTTAACAAATGCCAACCGACCTATTTGATGGTATGATTTCCCCCCAAGAATTATCTCATATAGGCCTGTTTTATATATGTCTTTGTTGATCCAGGGACAGGACAAGCCATAGATAATTAAGGGTGAAATTATATATGTATCATGGTAGAAAAGAGAAAAGCAATAGACATCCCCAGTCTTCTGACTCACTGTTAAAATGCCTTTCATCTCATAGCTCACTAGCAAATTGAATATATAAAGCATCTCTCACACAGAAAGCCAGAGAGCAAGGCACTAAAGCAAAACAAATACTGGTGATTAAGGAAAATTCAAAGCAGCAATATGAATATGTTTCTTTCGTCTACTTTTAAATACAGACTGGGAACTGCAAATAACCAGGAGTATACAGGTGGAATTGTTTTTGTCTTTATGATTATATGGTATTGAAATACAAATAAGAAGAAAAATGTCTTGCTCCAAAGATCATCAATCCTTTCACGATTATTTATTTTAAACATTCATTTAGTTTATTCAGTAGTAATTTTAAAGTCACGTGAAGGCGGGCGTGGTGGCGCACACTTGTCATCCCAGTACTTGGGAGGCTGAGACAGGAGGATAGCAGGTTCGCTGCCAGCCTCAGCTACTTAGCAAGGCCCTCCACAACTTAGTGAGACCCTGTTTGAAAATAAAGAATAAACAATAGGGCTGGGGTTGTAGCTCGGAGGTAGAATGCCCCTGGGTTCAATCCCCAGTAACACACACACACACACACACACACACACAAATAAATAAAATAAAATAAAATAAAATAAAGTCACTTGATTATTCTGTTATTTCTTAGAATGACCAATTTTGACATGCCTCAGATTCATTTTAACTGAGTATAAGAGAAATTAATTTAAAATGGTCCTTCCTAATCTGAGAGTGTCTCAAGAACAGGAGGCGAACTTTCCGCCAGTTTCTGGTCTTCGAAGCATTCATGGACAATCGAAACACTCCGGAGTGAGTATTTTGTTCTTCAGTGAACAATAGTGACACAATTCCCCAGGACATCTGTGACTCTTCAAGGGGAGACACTGAACTGCGCTCAAGAGTCCCAGAAGCAGCTTGGGCGCCGATTTCACCGTGGATGGCCGGGGCTTCTTTGAGCACAACCACGAGCCGACTGGGACACTACAAAGAATATTCTGGCAGCCATGTATTTGGAGAAATAAGGAGCAGATAGAAATTTTATACTTGTTCCTTTTTGCCTGTGATTTTTTTTCCAGCAGAGCTGTGAGAGGAAGAGCAGTTTAATAGGAGCTCACTGACTTCCTTGGATAGGAGCAAGATTGATGTAGAAGTTGTATTATGCAGTGGTGGGGACTGCGTCTCGCTCTTTCTCCTGCTCTTCTGATCTCTCTCTCTCTCTCTCTCTCTCTCTCTCTCTCTCTCTCTGTGCACCTGCTTCCATGTTCTCTCCTCGCTCCCCCTTCTTTTGCCAACACCCCAATTGTAGCAGTTGTATAGGTGTATCATTTTCTCGTTGCCTGCATTGAAGATCTTTGACCCGCTGTTTACTGATTGACTAATTTACTGATAAAAATAAATCCTGGCTTATGTACCTACCAGGCTTAAAAGAGACCAAGCAGGTTTCTATGAAGAAACAGGAGGCAAAAAGAACAATAAGAAATCTAGGACTTTACCTCTTTCCTTTATTCCCCCCTCAATATTCTTTGGTTTCCACAATTACTTAAGCTTAGAGAGGGAGTCTGAGCGCATTTCCTGGAGTTTACCCTTTAGCACAGGTAATGAGGCAGTGCCTGTGGTATTAGGGTAAGAGGGCAGCATTTGTTAAACTTTGCTAGGGCTAGTGCAAATAGAATTTTAGAAGGTCTAGCAATTTTTTTTTCAAAGTTATTTACAGGTTACTCCTCAGTATGAGACTCAGAGGATATTTTTAGTACTAATAAGATTATTCTATGAACCACTTTCATCTTGCTGGCTGAAATGTACCTTATAAGTTGTGGTTCTACTATTGATGAATGTAGAAATGAAGAAATATATATATATATATATTTCTTCTCTCTTTTCTCAAGGATTTTGCAGGATTCTCCCATCAGGTAGATTTCTAAATGTAAAAATTGCTATGAATCATCGAAAATTTCTGAAGTAGCCATCGATGGTTAGTTCTATTTCTTCTCGAAGTTATTGTAAGAACAAGTTTTTAAATTCCTTTTCCTTATGGAATTGTTTTCAAAATTTGCTTGATCTTTTTATTTTATTTTATTTTTGTATTGGGGATTGGACCCAGGGGGCATTGTACCTCTGAGCTACACCCCCAGCCCTATTTTATTTTTCATTTGAAACAGAGTCTGGCTAAGTTGCTGAAGGTCTTGCTAAGTTGCTGAGACTGGCCTTGAACCTGCAATTCTCCTGTGTCAGCCTTCCAAGTACTGGGATTATAGGTGTGCACCACCACGCCCAGCTTTTGCCTGGATCTCACTAATCATCTGAAGAACTTCCAAATGTTTGTGTCTTTCCAAGATTCATATGTTTAACTCTAACCCACCAAAGTGATGGTCTTAGGAGGTGGGGCTTGTGGTCATTGGGTGAAGCCCACTTGAATGGGATTTGTTTCCTTATAAAGAGCTCCTAAGCCTCTTCCATCTCGTGAAGACACAAGAAGAAGTTGGAAATCTGCAACCCAGAAGAGGACTCTCACCAGAACCTGGCCATACTGACCCAAGGATCTTACCCTGGTCTCTAGAACTGTGAGAAACAAATTACTATTGTTTCTAAGCCACTGAGTCTCTGGTAGTTTGTTATAACAGCAAGAACAGACTAAGACAGTACTTAGTAAAAATGTACATTTCTCAGCTGGGCATGGTGGCACACGCTTGTAATCCCAGTACTTGGGAGGCTGAGACAGGAGGATCCAGGTTCATGGCCAGCCTCAGCTACTTAGTGAGGCCCTTCTCAACTTAGTGAGACCCTGTTTCAAAATAAAGGATAAAAAAAATAGGGCTGGGGGTGTAGCTCAGAGGTAGAATGCCCCTGGGTTTAAGCCCCAGTACCACAAAAAAAGGTGTACATTTTTCAACTGTTTTAGGAAATTCTGTTGTAGGAGGTTTAGGGTGGGAAACATTTTAATAAGGCTTTCGAAGGTTTATTAAAATCAGGCAACACTATTTTAGAGCAAGGGTTCTCAACATTGACTTCTTAGGCAGCTTAAAAAAACAATCCTGTTCCCTGGGTCCCACCTCAAACCAGTACAACCAAGACCTGTGCTGGTAGGGCCTGGGCATCAGCGTATTTCCCGAGACTCCTCAGCTGGCTTTAGTGTGCACCGAGGGTTGAGAATCGCTGTTCTCAACAATGTTCAGGCAACTACTGAAACAGCTTCTGGAAAAATGCTCTGGGCTAACAAAGTTTTACCTCTAGTGTCTCCGTAAAATAAAGGATACAACATTTGGGTAAGGAAGTATTAAAATTAGAGCATTTCCACATAGGATTAATATATGTAGGGTGAAGTTGAGTACCAGGTAGTCACAATTTCTGGGATGGACTAATTCTTCTTTAGACTTCTTCAAAAGCTTTACCCAAATGATTTGGGCCTTTAATCACCTATGATTCGCTCTGATAACCCCTTAGCAACAGATGAGGATATGCAGATATGATGTAAATTACCAGGTGAAAGAAAGTAGAGACCTGGGAAGCAAGATTTGAGGCTAATTGTGGTAGAGTTTCAAATTACGGCCATGCACAGACTTAATTATCCACCATCTTTTTTGCTTCCAGAAGAGAATCTGCACAGGTGTGGTTCCTTCGATGTTCGCCAGCATGGTGACTCAGAATTTTCTACCTAAGATTTTGGAAAACGCTGAAAGAGCTAGGTTCTGATCTGGATAGGGCACGAGGAGGTTGGCAGATTGTTATGTATCTGGATTTCAGGGAATTTAGCTTTGTTCTTTGGACGAGGGGCCTCGTTGAGGAAGACCCAGTACCAGATGGTAGTGTTGGCTTGGACCGGTTTTCTCCCTCTGTTTGGCAGTCTTTCTCAGAATCCGTGGTTTCAGTGCTGGACACTTCAGTCTATGCGCAACACGGTGGCGGGGACTCTTTGGTGGTGGAAGAGCAAAGGCACCTCTCGTGAAGGGTCTCACGGCTAGGAACAGCTGACATCTGGGCTGACAGTAGGAGTGGATGCAGCCTCCCATGGCTACAGATTCAAGCGGTGTGTCATCTTTTAAAGGCACTCCTGAAATGTCTCACATTTTTCCAGGTTTGGAATTTCTGGGGGCATTTCTGACTTGGAGAAATGGCTCATGAGCTCACGGACTGCCCATTTTAAAGATGGCCTCCTAGTAAATGGGTTCCCTTTCTCCTAGCATTAAGATAATGATTTATAGTTGATGACTTGGATATCATTTAATAATAGCTATCAAAATCGGCATACCAAAGAGGTGTCATGGTACCATATGTATAGGCAATACAACGGCCTGCAAAGGCATTCCCATTTTGTGGTTGAGGAACCTAGGCATCTGAGAGGTTAAGGGACTTGCAGGAGCCCATGAAAGTCCCAAGCGGCAGGGCCAGGATCTTGCCAGAAGCCCAGCGGGGTCTCTGTCCATCCTGCCACCAACTCCTGCACTGTGTTCTGAAACAGGCTTAGCATGCATTTCTATAAACTGCAGTAAGTGACAGATCATGAAAGCTGGTTGCCCTGTAGTTTAGTATTTAACTGAGAGAAGGAGGAGGAGGAGGAGGAGGAGGAGGAGGAGGAGGAGGAGGAGAAGAAGGAGAAGAAAAGAAGAAGAAGAAGAAGAAGAAGAAGAAGAAGAAGAAGAAGGAGAAGAAGGAGAGGAGGAAGAAGGAGGAGAAGGTGGAGGTAGAGGTGGAGGAGGAGGGAGGAGGAGGGAGGAGGAGGAGGAGGAGGAAAAGAAGAGCTGAAGCAACCGAATTCAGCCTTTAGCCTTCAAGGAGCTTAATATCCTGTCTTTCATCTCATCAAAGAATAGCAGTCTGATTCTTTATAGACACTCATAGACGCTTTAACTTTAGGTTTTTAAAAACATTGCTTTTAACAGAGATTTTAATGAAATTAGAAAATAACAACAACAACAACAAAAAACCATCTAAACATGTTCATCCTAATATCTGGCCCGGCTCCTCACAGCTGCAGAAATTCATTTCCACTCCACTCCCCACCCTCCTTCCCAAAGCCCTAACACGCAAACCCGTTGGGAGTCCCCTCGGTCTCCCAAAGGAAATATTTCATTCATATAATGTCTCCTTTGTAATCAACACTGAGAAATGTCACTTTGATTAAACACAACGCTGAATGACTCAGACCACAGTACAATAAATTCTCCAGAGCTATCTTTCAGAACAACCGAGTGCTCTGCGGTCTTAATCCTCCAGAGTCTTATTTAATCAAAATGATGATGCTAATTAAGGATTAAAACCTCCGAATAGAATAAAAAAAAAAGAAGGATTTTTCTTTCTCCTTTGGGCAGGTCAAGGAGGCAGAATTCGCTATCAGGAAGTGAAGAGTCCCTTCCACCTTTGGAAAACTGCATTGTTCTCTGACATTAGGACTTAATCCAAATAGGCCCAGGTGCTTTGTAATATTAATATAATTTAGGGTGGGGGAGAGAGAAAGAGAACTGACTAGCTCCATATACCTAGATAATATTTACTTTAAATTGGTTTCATTTAATGCTTTGAAAGTGAATTTTAAGTATTTTCTTTGACGCTCTCTGTGCTGTATTTTTATCCATTGATGGAAAGACAAAACATTTTAGAAACGTGTTGGCAACCAATTTCACGAAAACAGAGGGAATGAAAGACTGTACATGTCGGTATCAGCTTTCCGTCTTTGGACAGCACGTCATGACGGGGAACAGGTGGGGGAGCCACGCTGTTTACCTCCCGGGGGCCAGGAAGCAAATAGAGCAAGAGGAAAGGGTCAGGTCCCAGATCTGCTTCCGCAGCACACCTGCAATGACTACTCTAGGCCCGGCCTCCTAAGTTTCTATCACCTCCCACTAGCATCGTGGTCTGGGGACCAAGCCTTGACCACATCGAGCTTTGGGGAACATTCCAGATTCCGATTCTAGTGGTATCTCACGTTTGACTGCCACGGGTGAATAACAAAACCAAAAAGAAACTCTACGCTCCGTTCTGAACTCATCTTCCTGAAGATCCAAATTTCAGAGTTCTTCTCGAATTTCTATTTAGGAATAAAATCGGTGCCTTTAAAACCCACACACTGAGAAATGATGTGGAGGTTCAATGGAAGAGACCAAGATTCACCAAAGGGCATTTTGGTTTTCTAGAAATACAAAGTCTCTTGGGTGTTGGGTGAAGTGGGTGAGACACAGAGGTGCGGTTGATGTTTCGCAAACTGTGAAATGCTTCTTTGTGTCTCTGTCTTGTCCTTTGTCCTCTTTGCATTGACCTATGGATCGAGAATCCCCGCCGAATTAGTCTATCACAACCTTGGCATCCCTGATAAGAGCGATATCATTTTTTTAATCATCTGCTGTGTGCCAAGTTTTCTGCCAGCTATGTACCCATTATCAGTGCTAATAAAACCTGAGAAGTATTAGTGTTCCCCTTCAGAAAGGAATAAACTGAAGTAGAGAATAAAGGACTTGGTTGAAGTCAACCAGCTTGTATTAAGTAGAGCTCAGTCTCCCATCAGCCCCGTTTTGCTCCGAAGCCATGTTTATTCAACATGGAAGCTTCTCTGCATCTTTTGACTCAGAGGATACACGCATCAGTGGGGCTTGGGAAGGCGCCGATTGGCTGCACTGGTCTGTATCTGACCCCTGAGTTCCCACCATGGTGGACAAAAATCGTCCTCACAGAAGTCATCACTAACCCAGCCAATGACAGAGACCGTGCGACTGCTATCAAAATGGGACTAGGACACAAGAAATCAAAAGACAAAAGGCAGAGGCCCACCATGAATGGTCTTTTCTCCTGGACAGGCTACCTACCAGTTAAAAAAAGACACTGGCTTCTGGGATCCGTGCTCCTGAAGGCCGTAAGCACCCAGGGGACAGATGAGGGCTCTTACTCCCCCCGCGCCCAGCGAGAGGCTCCCCAGCGCGGCGTACAACAGTCTGTTCCGCTCCTTGGTGGGCACGTGGTAAGCGCCTTTGTAGAAGTCTTCCAAGGGAAAAGCAACAGTGGACAGCAAGGCAGTGCCTGTCAGTAGAGAAAAATTGAGAATACACATAGCACAAACCCACAGAGTCACCCCTCACATCGCAACTGAGGTCCCCCCACAGCAGCATAGCATGAGATTGCCTGATTAAAACATTTATGCTAATCATTGACATTTCCAAGATAGTAGTTATTTTTTTTAACTAATCCAGAGTTCTGGTGATTTTTTTTCCTTCCTTCCTTCCTTCCTTCCTTCCTTCCTTCCTTCCTTCCTTCCTTCCTTTTCCCTTCACGCTTGAACTATCTTTTCTTTCAGAATGTATAAGCAAATTATGTCACACACAAAAAAAATTCTCAGAATGCATCATGTAAAAAACCAAAATATTTGTATCAACCTCCTCCCTCCCCTGCAAGAGAAATCACTGCTAATAAGGTAAATTTTTTTTTCTTTTTTTTTTGCGGGGAAATTATTAGAGATTGAACACAGGGACATTCTACCTCCAGGCTCCACCCTCAGTCCTTTCTATTTTTGATTTTGAAACAGGGTCTCACTAAATTGCTGAGACTGGCCTTGATCCTCCTGCCTCAGCCTCCCAACTATTGGGATTATAGGCATGTACCTGTGCCACTGTGCCCAGTTCAGGGGTATTTGTTCCTGATTGAGTGATAGAAAATATGACAATCTCAGATAGATCAGAAGCCTATTAAAAGTTTTTAAGAAAAAAATTATAGAGTTGGGCTTGATGGCACACATCTGTAATCCTAGTACTTGGGAGGCAGAGACAAGGAGGATTATAGGTCTGAGGCTAGCCTCAGAAATTTAGTGAGACCCTGTTTCAAGATAAAACATAAAATAGTGGCCGGGCGTGGTGGTGCACACTTGTAATCCCAGTACTTTGGGAGGCGGAGACAGGAGGATCCGGGTTCGCGGCCAGCCTCATCTCTCTCTCTCTCTCTCTCCGTCTCTCTCTCTCTCTCTCTACTTAGTGAGGCCCTCCGCAACTTCGTGAGACCCGATTTCAAAATAAAGTATAAAAAAATAGGGCCGGGGGTGGAGCGCGGAGGTAGAACGACCCTGGGTTCAATCCCCGGTACCGCAAAAAACCCAAAAAAACAAAAAAAACAAAATATAAAATAGTGACAGGGATGTAGCTCAGAGGTAGAATGCCCTTGTGTTCAATCCCCAGTTACACACACATACACACAAACACACGTGCACACACATGCCATGTATGTATATATATGTATATATGTGCATGTGTGTGTGTGTGTGTGTATGCATATATGAATGTATACAGAAATCTATGACCCATTTGATAAAAAGTCTCCTCTTTGATGTGTATGGTCGTGTCCTACATAATGAGCACGCTGGTATTCGGCACCATGATGTGTCACATCCCCTGTTAGGGAGTGGGGGCCCCTGACTCTTCCTTCCAGGAGCACACGAGTCCAGCAGAGAAGTCATGGTGGTGGACGGTGACATTATACGGTGGTAAATGCAACGGCGCAGCTCTGGTCAGGGTGTGGCTGAACACAGAGAAGCTGGCAGCAAACACGACATGGGTCTTGAAAGTACAGCAGGAGTTTTCAAATCTTGGATATGGGTGGAAAGATGAGGGAGGGGACAATGTCAGGCAACGAGAAGAAGAACACGGGTAAGATGAGAGGCCCTTGTATGCTAAATTAACAAAGTTGGGTTTTAGGTTTTAGAAAATACAGCCAAGATGTGTGTTTATTTTTTCAGGATGTCAAAGTCATTGGTGGAATGGTATGTGCATGAGAGTCAGACTGACTACTGGTCGCCCAGTACATAGGTCGTGGCCAAGAAGAAGAAAGCTGTATTTTTGAGCTAAGTTTGTAGCCATTCGGAGAGAAGACCCCTTTCTGATAGAACCTCTGGTATTTAGTGACAGTTTGGAAATTGATTGCAGTTGTGAGAGAGGATACGAGGAAATAACTTGTAGTTAGAAAATGAATGGGTACGGAGTTGACATAGGTCATTTTTTTTTTTTTTTGCGGTATTAGGGATTGAACCCAGGGGCATTCTACCTCCGAGCTACACCCCCAGCCCGATTTTTTATTCTTTATTTTGAAACAGGTTCTCACTAAGTTGCAGAGGGCCTCACTAAGTAGCTGAGGTGGGCCACGAACCTGCGATCCTCCTGTCTCAGCCTCCCAAGTACTGGGATAATAAGTGTGTACCACCACGCCCGACTTGACGTAGGTCTTTTATTTGCACAATTCCAAAGTAAAGATTTCTGTCCTGGTCTAGTGAGTTCTTCTCCTGGGATTTAGACAGATAGGAATAACTGGGTTAAATAGGAAGTTACCAAAGGCTACAGATGTGGCCCATTACGAAGTCAAGAAGAATACATTAGTCATGTCTTTGCTTAAATGTCTCCTTATCGGAAAGCAATTCCCTGATAGAAAATAGTAGCCCCGTCACTGTTCTCTTCCACCCCCTTACCTAGCTCTACTTTTCCTCATAACACTTAATACCACCTGACAATCTCTGTGCCTTGTTTATTTTCTCTCCTCTCACCTGGAAGTCAACTTCAGGAGAAACAGGCTATTTTTTCCCCCTGAATTGCATTCCCAGACCCCGGAACAATGCTGGCCCAGAGCAGTCAATAAGAAATACGTGCTAGCCGGATGTGGTGGCGCACGCTTGTAATCCCAGTACTTGGGACGCTGAGACCGGAGGATCACAGGTTCGCGGCCAGCCTCAGCTACTTAGTGAGGCCCTCTGCAACTTAGTGAGACCCTGTTTCAAAATAAAGAATAAAAATATAGGGCTGGGGTGTAGCTCGGAGGTAGAATGCCCCTGGGTTCAATCCCAGTACCACAAAAAATAAAAAATAAAAAATTAAAAAAAAAGAACTACGTGCTGAATGTTGCCTGAGTGTTTGCCACGCACCAACTTAGTTTTTGTTTCACAGAACTTAAAAGCAGGGATGTTCGCAAGCTTGAATCATACTCTAGTCATCTCTGAGTGCTAACTGACCACTGCCTGGAATTTTGTGATGTGGAGAACACCTGATAGCTAACACCCCTTTCTCTTCCCTTCCTGCCAACGTACATTTCAACATACAGTGGATAAGATGCTGCCTCCCTCAGCTCCTCAGCTCAGAACCTGGAGGTATGTGTGCTTCCCCCACCAGATGTATACCTGTATTTAATTCTCCTGCCTTGGTACTTTTCTGTTGCTTAGCGAATCATCTTGAGTCTGTTTAATCTCTCACTATGGTTTTCTATCTTATTTACTGAAGAAAACCCATTTCTCAAATGTTATTCTCATCTCATCTTCAATGACTTCTTGTCTAAGAAGGATAATTTGAACGTTTCAGCACAAACTTCCAGACTATTCAAAGTATCTTGATATTTCCCCAGCATTTCTCACAAACTGATTACCTCTAAATTTTTTAGACAGATTTATGTTACTCTGTGCAATAAGCACAGTGTATTGACTGAATTCACTCATTTTTAAAGCATGTAATCATCGTTAGAAATATAGAAGTTGTGATTACATATGCCATATTAATTACCATATGATTAAAAGAACACTTTTTTTTTCTTTTTTGGCAGTAGTGGAGATTGAACCCAGGGGTGTTCTATAATTTACCACTGAGCTACATCCCCAGTCCTTTTTATTTTTTATTTTAAGACAGGGTCTCATTAAGTTGCCAAGTCTGGCCTTGATCTTGCAACCCTCCTGCCTCAGCCTCCCGAGTAGCTGGGATTAAGGGAGTCTGTCTTAAAAGACCACCCTTGGGAAAAAAAAACATTTCTCAATTATTCTACATGAACTATAAATCTTTTCTAGCACATTTCATTGTAGTTGTAAAGCAAATGAATTTCATGTTTAACAGAATTTGTTAAAAATTTGAGTTTGGCATAGATAGAGGGAAATAAAGGTATTCTAAGAGTGCAGAAGATAGATGTGTAAATAAACTATTATTAAATATTATAAAATATAATAATAAGTGGGGCATGATGGTGTGTCCTAGTACTTGAGAGGCTGAGACAGAGGATCATAGATTTGAGACCAGCTTCAGAAACTTAGCAAGACCGTTTCAAAAAAAAGGACTGGGGCGCAGCTCAGCACTAGAATGCCCCTGCGTTCAATCCCCAGTACCAACAATACATAAATAAAAAAAGATAAAATAAATGCAATAATATAGGTATCAAAGCATCCTTTAAAACACACACACACACACACACACACACACACACACACACACACATTTACCAGCATCCTAAATAACATACAAAATGAAATAAATTGAGCTGGGCATGGTGGCGCATGCCTGTAATCCCAGTACTTGGGTGGCTGAGACAGGAGGATCTCAGATTTGAGGCCAGCTTTAGCAATTTAGTGAGGCCCTCAGCAACTTAGTGAGACCCTGCTTCAAAAATAAGAAATAAAATAGGGCTGGGGGTGTAGCTCATAGATAGAATGCCCCTGGGTTCAATTCCTATTACCAAAATAATAATAATAATAATAATAATATAATAACAACAAATAAGTTAGGGCTGGGAGTATAGCTCAGAGGTAGAATGTCTCTGAGTTTAACCCCCAGTACCACAAAAAAACAAAACAAATGAAAAAATTGAAACATTATTCACTTATCATATTTTGTGCTAAGAGTAGAATAGGGATAACACAAACTAAAATTTCTATCAAAAATCTATTCCAGTCAGGCATGGTGGAATAGATTTATAATCCCACACCTATAATCCCAGTACTTGGGAGGCCGAGACAGGAGGATTGCAGGTTCAAAGGCAGCCTCAGCAACTTAGCAAGGGTCTCAGCAACTTGGCAAGACTCTATTTCCAAATAAAAATGAACATTAGTCTGGGGGTGTAGTTCGGAGGTAGAGTGCCCCTGGGTTCAATCCCCAGTAACACACACACACACACACACACACACACACACACACACACATACACACACAGAAAAAAAAGAAAAAGAAAAAGATCTATTCCATTAAGTTGCAAACCAACCCAGTCAACCAGGGAATACTCACCCAGGAAATGGAGAAATAAGGACATATACACCAGCTTGCTTCTTCCTAGATAAACGTCAGCAAGCCATCCCACCAACACCGGGGTAAGTATTGAAGTTCCAATGAAACACAGGTTCAGAATGACCGCCTGGTAGTTGCAGTAGCCAAGTTTGACAGTGGAGAAGGGGATCATGTTGCAGACGACTTCAAAGAAAGCGAACCTCTCACACAGCTCCACCAGGAACAAGCTGATTCTGGTCTGGGTTTTCTTCCCAGAGCTCGATGATGAAAAGTAACCACCGCGCCTTCCAGTTTTCTCCTTCTTAATGCTGTGGTTTAAGGCTACTTTCTTATCGGTGATTGCAAAGATGGTAACAGACATGACTTCCCTCTTTGAATACGACTTACGTTAGTGGTTTGGACTGGGGGATTTTTACCCCCTCCCTCTAATGAGAAAAGAAGTAAGATGGTTGCTTTGAATTTCGCATCTCCATGCTAAAATATTTTTAAGGTTTTTACACATTAATGTGGTTCACTCTGATGATCCAAAGGCCCAGGAGAGGAGACAGGAGTATTTGAACATTCATGGTTCAGTACGGTCACATCTGATTTGTTTGTTTAATTACTTAGAGGCTAAATTAGGCTCTTTCTCCAAAATTCTATTGAATTACATGAATCCAGTTGCGTACGTGTGGAAACTCATCTGCCGCACACTGATAAAGGCTTAAATACTGGGGCAGAAGAAGCAGTTTTTCAGGAGAATTTGAGTACCAGATCAAGAAATAATTCGCGTCTAATAATTTCTGATATTTTAATTAAACAAGCCAGAACAGTACCAAGAGATAACGCGCAAAAGGAAATCTGTTTTGAGGGGGGCAGGATACCTTATCATTATTACATTTCTTGTTATTTTTGGTTGGAATCCTGATAAGGAAGTTAATTAGGTAACACAAGTGCTAGTGCGTGTAGGTAGCAAGCAGAGTTTACAAGAAAGTAATTTGAGTGCACTAATGAAAGGAGAAAATATTAAATAAAACCCTACTTCCGTTCTGTTGACCCCACACTTGTAGAACAGCCTCTCAGGAAATCAGAATCAAAGGGTATATTTGACTCCCTTATGATTAATCAACAGTCCAGGAGAGCGCAACCCGCCTACACATGCTTGGGGAATCGGATCTGGTATCAGCCCGACCCTCCAGCTGGGTGAGTGGGTGTTAGCTGTCTATTTTGGAAAGCAGGATAGGTTAATTAAACTTAAAGAGCTTCACTGAAAAAAGAGGTCACCTTATCCTTTACGGGTGTAGATGCAAGGGCATCTAAGCAACAGGGAAATGGAACTTCTACTGGGCCAAAGTCATAGCAATTCAATATGTGAGTACAGGAGTGTGCTTTACATGTTGGGGTGAAAAACCAGAAGACTGGGAAAGGTGTTACAGTCTGCCTCGTCCTGAGAGATTGGGAGCAAAACCCTCTGTTTTGTCTCTTTGGCAGAGTCTCATTGAACCGGTGGCTATTTTTGTATCTGCTCTGTATCGCTCATTCCCTCATTGACAATAATGTCCTATTTTTTCCTTTGTGTAGAGTGATCGTGCAATTTATGATCCAAACGTGGACCCTTTGGTGGATTAAAAAGTGATGTCATTTATGGTTCTTCTTGAAAAACTGGCACAAACGAGGGGTGTCCAGGGTAGATGCCAACATCTGGTCAACCTACCTTTGGGGAAATGACTCCCGCCCATTAGACGTGATGGTGGTGGGGCTGTTAATCAGAATACGTTTCTTTTCTATACAAGGGGGTCCACAGAGGGTCTAGGGCACTCCTTTGACCTTTCTGCCCTGCAATTTTAATCATGTGTGGAATGACTCAAGAATGGCCACAGGGGAAGTGATGTCATTTCGATGGCAGTCCCCAGAGACAATGTCCAGAAGGCCCCAAGGAAGAACTCAGTACCTTGTCAGTTCTCACCCTTCAAGAAGCACAGAAAGTTTTTCCTTCTGTAAAAGACTCAATCATTCTGATCAATCCTTGGCTTGACTAAATTAGCCCCCGTTGGTTTCTGAGGCTTACAAAGTACTCTACGTAATATTTGACTTTTCTGC
This sequence comes from Glis glis, assembly GCA_004027185.1. Lineage (NCBI taxonomy): Eukaryota > Metazoa > Chordata > Mammalia > Rodentia > Gliridae > Glis > Glis glis. The sequence goes on along the minus strand of PVJS01010427.1, from coordinate 25,700 downwards.
TTGCCCTATCACTGTGTACCTCCATCACCCTGAGCTTCATCAACATGTATGATTACAATGCACCAATAAAAAAAAAAAAAGAAATAAAGTTTGAGTCATCCGTATTATGGTAAAGACAAAATAATTCTCAAAAAGGACATTCACTGGATTGGGAGGAGAACTGTCTTCTGTGCCCCTGCCCTTTGTTACAGATGGCAAATTCTTATTTGTTTGTGATCCTGTTACATCACCTTCAAAGTACAAACAGTAAAGCCTGCATCCAAAGGTCGCTTCTTTTTTTATTTATTTATTTTGTATTGAACCCAGGGGATTGAACCCAGGGGCATTCTACCTCCGAGCTACACCCCTGGCCCTATTTTTTGTTCTTTATTTTGAAACAGGGTCTCACTAAGTTGCAGAGGCCTCACTAAGTAGCTGAGGCTGGCCACGAACCTGGATCCTCCTGTCTCAGTCTCCCAAGTACTGGGATTACAAGTGTGCGCAACCACGCCTGGCCAAAGGTCTCTTCTGAGGTTTGGATCAGAAAATGACTGAGGAGGTGTCAGGATCTTCCACAGCAGCGCCTGGGTTATTCCTTGCTCCTACGCTCCGGCATTTCCTGGGGACTCTAACCGATGAGTCCTAGGGAAACGTCGTGGAGCCATCTCCAAATTCCAGTTCATACCCTGAGTCTGAGGTTAGAGCGTAGTGGGCCGAAGAGAGTTGAAGCAATGGGGACCACCTTTTTGTCTCTTCCCTACTGATCTTCAAGACCAAGCGCAGAGTGAGATCAAGGGACAAGTACCGACTCCACTTGATAGTAAAACTTGGTGGGGGATATTGGGCGCCGTCAGCTGGAGTCCTTGGGTGAGGACTGGTGTCCACTTTAATTTTATGCAACCCCCCCAATTCCAGGCTTGTTCTCTGCTCCCCATCCCCTCTTTCTGTAATGAAGTGATATTTTCACTCTATTATGAAAGCAACATGCACAATGTATGCACATTGGATAGAGTTTGGAAACTATACAAAAATAGGGGAGAAAATGAATTATAAAAGTTTCTGGAGCATTTTTTTTGCCCCCAAACATCAAAATGAACACCAAAAAGTAGTCCCATGGCTGTTTTTTATTAGTAGATTTTAAATATTTAAATTGTATAATAGTATATAATTATCATGTAATACATTTTCTATCTCTTTTGTAGATACTGTCATGGGCATCTTAACATGCTATTAAGAATGATGTGAGCTGGGCATGGTGTCACATGGCTGTAATCCCAGTACTTGGGAGGCTGAGATAGGAGGATCCCAGGTTTGAGGCCAACCTCAGCAATCTAGTGAGACTCTCAACAACCTAGTGAGACCCTTTTAAAAAAAATAAATAAATAATGAAAAGGTCTGGGGGTGTAGCATGGAGGTAAAATGTCCCTGCACTCCATCCCCAGTAACACACACACACACATACACACACACACACACACACACACACACACACACACAAGAATGCTGTCAACATCATTTTTCTGGTTTCATTAGTAGACACAGTCCTGTGCTGTATAATAATGTTTCAGTCAACAAAGGAGGGCAGGTACAACAGCGGTCCCTGAAGACTGTATGAGCTAGTGACACATCACAGCCTTCTTAGCCCGTGGAGGCCCCTCTATGATGCAAGCCACGGGGGTTCAGTTTACTTAACTATTCATCCATTGTAGATATATTTGTTTCAGCTCAGTTAGAAGCCAGTCGTTCTCTAACTTCTGACCATGAACTCACAATTAAAAGAAAAAAAAAAGCAGCTTTATAAATCATGCTGGAATGAATATCTATGCATAAAAAAAATACTCCCATTCCCAGATTGTATCCTTAGGCTAGTTTTTCAGACACAGTATGACTGGCTAAAAGTGTGAGAACGTTTTTAACCTTCTTGTTATATAGTGCCAAATTACAACATACACTTCAGGAAGAGTTTTAAATTGAAAAGCCGATATTGTTTGGGGAATGTAAAGTCTGTACTTAGCACTAGAACTCTCCGTCAGGAAGTCAAAAATCATGAGTCAAACATGTGAAGTAATACTGTTGACCATATTTGTATGTATTGGAAAATGTATTCTATTTAAGAGAGAAAATCAGTAGGAAGCTCATTTGATGAATTAATGACCATTCATGTTTTAAATTTTTATTTTATTTTATATATTTTTTGTGGTACTGGGGGTGAAACCCAGGGGCATTCTATCTCCAAGCTACACTCCCAGACCTATTTTATTTTATTTTTTAAAAAATTTTAAACAGGGTCTCACTAAGTTGCCAAGTGCCTCACTAAGTTGCTGAGGCTGGTCATGAACCTTCGATCCTCCTGTTTCAGCCTCCCAGGTACAGTACAAGCATGCACCACCATGCTCAGCTCCATCCCTGTTTTTTTTTTTTTTATTGGGGAACATATCAGAGATAAAAGCCCTGCTCTAAAGGAAGTGGTTTTTAAATAGCAGGATTAAAGAGCGTCTCCATGAGATATCTCTAAAATGATTATGAATTTTGAGAAAACTCTAGTGACTTCTAAAGGATTTTACAGTGTGTTGCGACATGTTTTTCTCCCGAATAACTTTCCATAGGTCCTCCTAACAGCAAGCATTTTCAAGAGAAGAGGCTTTTTAGCTCAATAATGCTCTGTAAATGGCATACATGAAGGTCAGTTGAAGATATTTATTCTTTTAGGCCTATCGATTCTGTTTAATTCCATTGACCATGAGGCTTGGTAGCTGGTTTAAAAGCACTGTGAACATGGGGGTTGATCTCATTACCATTTAATTATCAAAAGTTGTACCTCAAATACTTGGTGTAGTGAAAAAAATGTTACTCTGCTGCTCAAAGTGTAAAATAGCAATGAAAATGTACATTTGGGGCTTCATTTTATTAATATTTAAAAAATTTTCCCCAAATTTTATTTTATTATTACTATTTTTTTTGCAGTACTAGGGATAGAACCCAGGGGCATTCTACCTCCGAGCTACACCCCCAGCCTGATTTTTATTCTTTATTTTGAAACAGGGTCTCACTAAGTTGCGGAGGGCCTCACTAAGTAGCTGAGGCTGGCCATGAACCCGGATCCTCCGGTCTCAGCCTCCCAAGTACTGGGATTACAAGCATGCACCACCACACGCAGCTAGTTCGAGCACTTTTTAACATTTCTGGTCTACACCGCTGTGCTGTGTACAGTGTGATTCTTTGCAGGTCAAAACTTACCCACCTGTACGTCATTTCCATCAGTTTTCCATAGATCTCTACCTCCTAGTCCCTCTGATTGTCCTGAATTTTTTGCCTTCTCTTATATTATCCTCCTTATAGTCTTATTTAAGATACTTTTCTTTAAAATGTCAAGTAAAAGCCAGGTGTGGTGGTGCACGCTTGTAATCCCAGTACTTGGGAGGCTGAGACGGGGGATCACAAGTTCACAGCCAACCTCAGCTACTTAGTGAGGCTCTCCGCAACTGAGTGAGACCTGTTTCAAAATAAAGAATAAAATAATGGGGCTGAGGTTCCAATACCCCTGGGTTCCATCCCCAGTACCCTAAATAAATAAATAAATAAATAAATAAATAAATAAAATGTCAAGTAAGCCTGTTTAACAAAGGAAACTTTTAAGTTACTACCATAAATGGAATCAGTTGCCCTATATTATGATAAAACAAATATAATGTTGTGAGTTCAAATACTACTTCACATTGTCTCTTCTTGGAGAGAAGCCAGGCTCTGTTCTAAGTATGAACTCATTTATCCTTGAAACCATCTGATGAAGAAGACACTATTTTTTATGAGCCACACTGTACCGTTATGAAAACCAAGGCGCAGTTAAATAAGTAAATCAACTATGTAACATCATTAATAAATCACAGAGCCGGGACTTGAACTCAGGTGTCCTGATGCCAGAGCCTACACTCAACAGATTTTTCCTTTCTATAATAAAAATGATGGAAAGAGAGTGGACAGACAGCCACTGACTGCAGGATTCCATGCTACCTGATGCCCCGACCACAGGGCACCTGAAACCATTTCACTTTCCAAGATACTGGGAAACGCTCTTCTATGTAATCCTCCCTAAACCTCCAGAAAATGGTTTTCCGAAGTCTGAATTTGTTCAATTTATTCCCTGTGAATGGTTCTTTGAGACTAGGGGATGGAGTTCTGCGGGAACATCAGCCCCTCCTGCTCACTGTCCGGCCTTCCGGAGCCTACCCTTGTAGCTCTTCCCCAGGGCTGGAGAGTGTAGGCACGGCTCCCTGGCTCTGCCGTGGTCTTTCACCTTTCACCTTTCACCTTTCAAAAACACGCTCTTTCTTTTGCCTTGACAGTGCTCCTTTTACTTTAGGAACCGCTTTTCATTCTTCCACCTTAGTATAAGCAGCTCATCCTGAGTAGAGGTTCCTGAAGCTACATTCGTCTCTGTGTTCTTCAAACGCTGTGCCTGTCTCTTTAAACGCATGTTTTGTGAATTCATTTGCATGCCTATTTTCCTTGCTAACTATGAGCTCGTTTAGAGTTGGACAATTTCATACTTACCTCTGTTTCTTCTCGGCTTAGCACAGTGTCTGGATTGTGCTACTTATTTTAGTACCTGTCTAGTAGCTTACCACCAGTATCAGGGGACAGACACACGCATTTAAAGTATTGGCGAATACTAATACCCCACTGTGTGTGTGTGTGTGTGTGTGTGTATGTGTGGTACTGGGGATTGAACCCAGGGGCATTCTACCTCCAAGCTACACCCCCAGCTCTATTTTATTTTTATTTTGAAACAGCGTTTTGCTAGTTTGATGAGAGTCTCTCTACTTCCTGAGGCTGTCCTCAAACCTGTGATCCTCCCGTTTCAGCCTCCCAGTACTGAGATTACAGGCATGCACCAACATGCCCAGAGAATGCACCACTTTTAAACGATTACTTTGCTTAGGTATTGGTTGACAGATGTGATTTGAGGAGATGATGTCACCCTTGAAGGGGGTTATCTTACCATTTGTGTGGGGGTAGGACTGGTGGCATTTGATTCTGAACACTGATCATTTTAGACCCGCTGACCTCTAATTTTAAACTTTTTCAGCTTTAGATTCGAAAGAGGAAATTCTGGTCATGCTACTCTTTTAATTGAAGATCTGAGTGGTCTGGTGACTGGTCTAAACCAAATTAACTAATTAAAGCTTGTCCAAGCCAGGTGTGGTGGCGCATGCTTGTAATCCCAGTACTTGGGAGGCTGAGATCAGAGGATCCGGGTTTGCAGCCAGCCTCAGCTACTTAGTGAGGCCTCCGCAACTTAATGAGACCCGGTTTCAAAATAAAGAATAAAAAAAAAAATAGGACTGGGGTGTAGCTCGAAGGTAGAATGCCTCTGGGTTTAATCCCAGTACCGCAAAAAAAAAAAAAAAAAGCTTGTCCTGCAATAATTGTGCCCCTTTGCTGCCCATCCAATTTTATTTTTACAAGGTTGCAATCTATACTAGAGCTTTGAATTCTGAGTATCTTAGAAAGTAGAAATGGAGCTGGATCGATATAGTTTATACCTAGTCAAATCTCTACTATCATAGAAAGGCTTTTAGACCCGGTTTTTCTGCTATCGGCACAAATTTGCACCATGCACTTCTCAGGACACCAGTTTCTTCTGCAGGGACTAAAGGCTTTGCATTAGATGATATTTAAGACTCTTTCTTGTTCTCGGGGTCTCATTGCCCTCACTAAAGACTCTTTACAAGAAATACGTCTTTTCCACAGCGGTAATAGAGTCAGCCTCTTCTAAATTTTGCTTTTCACATATGTAAACTATGCAGAGGGCGTAAATAAGAATAACTCTTTGAAAAGATGCAATTACTGCAGTTACGGCTAAAGTTTTATCTGTGTGGTTCTGTCCCTGTGGGTCCAATTTGAGAGGTGGGGACAGTGGGACACGGAGGAAGAGCTGCTGCATCTCTCTCCCCCTGGATGGCAGAGTGAGAAATTATCGCTGGTCTTTTCAAATTTATACAGGAAGACCAAATAAAAAAAAATAAAAAACAAATTTTAAATATATAGTTATAAATAGCTCTTTGGTTCTGATTTTATTGTTTTTCCAAACTCTGCAAATTTTATTTGAGGGCCTTTATTCAAAGACATGTAATTACCTAAGCTAAGCAGTTTCTCCTACTTCCAAGGTGCTTGCATTATTGCACCTGTACGATGGCTTTATAATTCAGGAGTAATTGAACAGCAATTATTTTTCATGATGCATTACATTTTTATATCAGATTGTTGGCAGATATTCTTTATGATGATGTCGTTTTCACTAATGAGGAAATTAGAGCGAGATACCTTTCCCTAACTCATTTCTACCTACCTCTTGACACAGATTTTCGAAAAATTTTCATCTTACAAAGCAGCAGATATGACTGGAAGTAACGTTATCTCTAAATCCAGGAGGTCAGGGGAAGTGGCGAACTCTTTTGAAGGACTAATAACATCCGATTTGTCTGGTCCATGATGGACTCTAATAGTAAGTGTAAGTACGCATTTGTGTGTATATTTGTATTGTAAAATTGGAAGAGAACAAAAACTTAGCATTGTACCACTTTTAAGCTTTCCATAGTGCCTTGCCCCCAATGGGTCCTCAAGGACTGACAGATGCCGGGCATGGTGGCACATGCTTGTAATCCCAGTACTTGGGAGGCTGAGACTGGAGGATCTAGGTTCGTGGCCAGCCTCAGCTACTTAGTGAGGCCCTCCGCAACTTAGTGAGACCCTGTTTCAAAATAAAGAATAAAAATGGGGCTGGGGACGTAGCTCGGAGGTAGAATGTCCCTGGGTACAATCCCCAGTGCGCAAAAAAAAAAAAAAAAAAAAGACTGACAGACTGACTTGCACAATAGTTTGGCATAAGATGAGAGAGTAGAGGGCTGCTGGCATTATTATCCAGTAAACTCAACCCAGATCACTTAGAACCAATCAAAATGCACCATTTCTTGATCACCTGCCTTATGATAAGCATTTAGCAGTAAACAATGCCTTGTCTGTAACTGTCAGCCTACTCCACTACTGTGTATTTTAGATGGGCCATATGAACACAGATAGCTGTGATAAAATACTTCATTCCTTCAAAAAATAGTTATTTAATACTTATTGTGTACTAAAAAACTGTACTAAATAGGGAGGATCCCCCCCCCCCAAAAGTAGATTTGGCTTTCAAGAAATTTGTAGTCTGAGCTGGGTACTGTGGCACACACCTGTGATTCCAGGACTTGTGAGTCTGAGACGGGATGATCATGAGTTCGAGGCCAGCCTCAGCAACTTAGCAAGACCCTCAGCAACTTAGCAAGACCCTGTTTGAAAGCAGAAGATAAAATAGAGCTGGGGGTATAGCTCGGAGGCAGAATACCTCTGGTTCAATCCCCAGTACCGAAAAGAATAGAAAAGAAAAGAAAAGAAAAGAGAAAAGAAAATTCATAGTCTGAGTGTAGAGACAGAATAATGCATAGAAATAGAATTAGAAAACAATAACCACTGTTCTCACAGAGAATGCAGCACTGTGGGAGAATGGGTGGAGAACACCTTACCGGGACCAGTCAGCATTTTCTGGAAGAAAATTTCATTTCCAGGGAGCGATGACATTGTCCAGGCCAAGAAGGCAGGGACGTGTGTTCTGGTAAAGGGGGAGAGGGCGAAAGGCAATGATAACTAAGAAGGAGCAGAGTTTGAGGACTTGGGATACTTCTTGCTAGGAATGGGCAGAGCGCACTGTAAGAGGGCAGGGTCGAGACACGAGTCAGATGGAACAAAACTATGGCCACACTCATGCATGGCGCAATGAGAAGTTTAGATTTTGTCCTCAACTCAGTGGAAAGTCATTAAAAGTTTCCAGATGAGGACTGATGGGGTCGGAGAGAAAGAGAGAGAGAGAGAGAGAGAAAAAAAAAAGGCCATTTTTTTCTTCTAGCAGCAATGGGGAAAATAGATAGGAGATCATAGAAGCTGGGTGGCATAGAACTAATCTTAATGATAAGTGATAAGAGCCTATTAATGGGCACGATCGTGTGGGTAAAGATGAGTGCGTCATTAAGGAGGAAAAAAAAATGACAATTTCTGACTGACTTAAACGTCTGTGCCGGGGAGGGCGAGGGCAGTTAATGTTGGCTCTTGGATTTCTGGCTGGTGAAATGTCACAGTGCTCTTCCCTGAGGCAGACCCGTGGAGAGGGTTGGTAGTAGGAGAGTGCACGGAAGAGAGAGAGAGAGAGAGAGAGAGAGAGAGAGAGACAGAGAGAGAGAGTTGTTGATGGATTGTTTCCGGGAGGCCACGGGACATACAGAAAGACATGCCCAGAATATCCCACATCTGATGCCAAGGAGACAAAACTAGGCCAGAGATATGGATTAAGAGTTGTCTGAGCCGGGCGTGGTGGCACACGCTTGTAATCCTGGTACTTGGGAGGCTGAGACAGGAGGGTTGCAGGTTGGAGGATAGCCTCAGCAAGTAGTGGACTCTCATCAACCTAGAGAGACTCTGTTTCAAAATAAAAGTAAAATAGGTCTGGGGGTGTAGAGCGGAGGTAGAATGGCTCTGGGTTCAATCCCCAGTGCCACACACACAAAAAAAAAAGAAAAGAAAAGAAAAAGAAAAAACGAGTTGTCTGTGTAGTGATAGAGGGAGTCATAAAAATGGTTAAGGCCACTCATTGGGGGCGGTGGGGGGGATGAGACAAGGGCAAAAAAAAGAAGGCATCTTAGGGGATTTCAATCTTGTTTTCTTTCTTTTTTTTGGATTGAACCCAGGGGCATTTTACCTCTGAGGACCCCTAACCCCTTTTATTTTTTATTTTGAAACAGGGTCTTGCTAAGTTGCTGAGGCTGGCCTCCAACCTGCAATCCTCCTGTCTCAGCCTCCCAAGAACTGGGATTGCACGTGTGTACCACCGGGTACCAGGCGATCATTTAATTTCTTTATTTGCTGGTTTAAAATTTTTCTTGCATCAACACCACAGTGAGGATTTGGGCGAACTCCCATTATTGCATCATCTAGTTTTCTGATACCTCCTCTTTTGGGCTTGCATAGTTATAGTCAGACCCTGATAATCTGCTTTGAAAAATCCGTGTGGGGCCTGCCTTTGGCCGCTCTGCGTGGTGAAACCTGTGAGTACCTCTGGAGCCTCTCTGTGCTGTGCTGAGAGTCTCCACTTCGCACCCAGAGAGCACAGAGCATTTAGTTGCTGCGTTTCTGCACATTTGCAATTCATTTTCTGTGTCAATTCATGTGGTTGATATTATAAAACACCATTTTAAACCTAGTTTAACTTTTCTTTTTTAACGTTTGGCTTATTCATAATTTTATGAGCTATAAATTTTATTGCATTGTGAATTGCCTTTCCCATCTGCAGATAACTCGGAGGAAGGCGTTGGAGGGATTGCTTCTGATGTGATAAAAAAAAAAGAAAAGAAAAGAAAAGAAAAAGACTTCTGTTGTGACTTGGTACATGTTAGACACAAAGGTATCTTTGAGTAGAAAACTACCAGGAAATAAGATCTGGCCTTTCTAAGTCTGGTTTTATTTGGAGTAGTCACTCTAGCTGAAGGTAAACTCCGTCTACAACATGCGAAATGAATATGAAATCGGATGCAAATGCATCACTTACTGAAATGAGAGATCTAACTCCAACAGGGTCCATGCCAGCTCAAGATTTTCTTGGGTGTGAATTATCCAGCTAAGTCATCAATAAGAATTAAGATAATGGGAAAATACAAGTTTCTCTTTTTTTCCTGTGAAATGCTGATGCCTTTTTGGTGAAGACAAAGCTGTGGTTATTGAGACCATGCCGAATATTTATTAAGCGTGTTAGTTTTTTGGGAGGTCCATATTTTATCATTAAGACAAGGCAGCCACTAAGTGCCAGAAATATGAAGGAAGGAGAATTATATTGATGGATTTCGTTTTTGGGTTTGTTTGCTTATTCGCTTATTTATTTATTTATTCATTTTGTACTGGAGATAGAACCCAGGAACATTCTACTTCTGGGATATGCTCCCCATCCTGATTTAATTTTTTTTTAGTTTGAAACAGAGTCTTGCTAAGTTGCTGAGGGCCTCGCTAAGTAGCTGAGGCTGGCCTCGAACCTGTGATCCACTTTTTTCTCATCTTCCCAACTACTGGGAGGGTTTATTTGTATTGACAAAATCTAAATGACTCAAAGGATACCGAAGAAAAAGTACAATGAATTTGAGGTTCAAATTCCTCTGGTTTATTGATTCAGTACAAACATAATTTTATTTAATCCCTTCCTACTCACTATTTAAATCTGTTTTATTTTTATTATTTCCCATAATATATCACTGTACTCCTGGAGATTTTGGAGGAGTCCAATATAAAGGAATCGGGAAGTACCAGATCCTAGATTCAAATGCTGTTGTGATTTACACACACTCTTTTTACTTTGGGCTGTATAGACAGAGTCCATCTGTAATACAGACTTGCAGTGTGCAGAGACACACAGTATATATGTGTTGCCCCAACTTGAGGCGTTTTACTTAGCTCTTCCTTTTCTGGAATGCTCTTCCCCAGATACCCACAGGTCCACCTTCCTCATTTCCATAGAGGCTTTACTCAGGTATCATCTTCTCCACTAAGTCTACACTGAAGCCAGGTATGGGGGCACACGCCTGTCATCCCAGCACTTGGGAGGCTGAGACAGGAGGATCACAGATTTGAGGCTAGCCTCAGCAACTTAAGGAGACTCTGTTTCAAAATAAAAAAGGGCTGGGGGTATAGCTTGGAGGTAGAATGCCTCTGGGTCCAATCCCCAGTACAACACACACACAAAAAAAAAGTTTACACTGAATTAATTAATTAATTCATTTATTTATTTTTATTTACTTATTTTGCTGGGAATTGAATACAGGGGCATTGTACATCCAAGCTACATCCTGGCCCGATTTTGTTTATTTATTTTTGTTTCGAAACGGGGTCTCCCTAGGTTGCTGAGGGTCTCGCTCTGTTGTTGAGGCTGTCCTTGATTCTGAGATCCTCCTGTCTCAGTCTCCCATGTACTGGGATTACACGTGTGCACCACCAGGCCCATCTGAACTTCCTCTTTAAAATAGTTGACCACTGTCCCATGTCACACATGAGGGACCAACTTGCCCTCGTTTTCCTACTGAAAATCCTACATTCCAGGAACTTCACTGAATGCAGTCCAATATTTCTTAGTATGCCCACAGTTTTTAATCTATTTATTCATCCATCAGTCCATGCCCCCATCCATATCAATCCATCCACCCTCCCCCCCATACACATTTAGTTGAATGATTCCCTGTACCAGATTAAGTTCCGTAATGGTAGAAATTGTTGTTATCCTCTCTTTGCCTCCACTCCATAGAAGCATTCCCAGGACACCAAAATACTGCTTATTGAATATTTGTCAAGTAAATGAAAAATACATGTGTCAGGACATATTAGTAAAAATGAGAATTGAAAGGGCATGCTGATATGGTTCCATCCACACAGACAGCCACCAAAATGATGTTTTGATTCTTATCATTTTCCCAGCTGGTCCTCGCAGGTAAACTCAGAATGAGTCAGAGATTCTAAATGACAGGAAAGGTAATGCTGTACATGCTGGCGAACGGAAAATTGAGATTTATGTAATGAAAATGCTGATTCATATCAGAATTGTGCTGCAGGGCGATCAGATTGGACAGGAACTTTCGGTTGCGCCTCAGAAGGTTGGAGACACTGATAGAAAAATCAAGAGAAGGAAATGATGAGTCTAAAGAGAGCACTGGGGGACGAGCTTGGCATCTGATGCTCAAGTAGGCATGGGCGGCCAGTGATGGCAGATGTAGATTGACATTCAATCAACCGAAATGTGCTTAGGTGCTTTTATGTAGAACACGCAAAGACATGTTATCTAGTAAAGAAGTAAAAACCACAACACAGGTGTAATAGACTAGCGATGCTATTAGATGGCATCCAATGAGGTACCAATGAGGACATTAGGTGGATAGAGTGACAAGAGTCACCCAGGATGACTTGAATGGTGCCTCTCTCTTCCCATGTCTTTATCGCGGTTCCTTTTAGCTTATGTCCTGGCTCTGAGACCAAGTGCGGCTCCTTCCACTGTCCCTCCTCTCCTTCCACACTCAAATGTCTGACATTCCAGGTGTGTGTCCTTGTTCACCATCTCATCGAACCGCAGGCCCTGTCCATTTCATCTTTGAATGTTTTGCAGACGATTGTCTCTTTTGACCCTTACTGCTCCTTATTCAGGACTTTATCAGCTCTTGCCGTAATGAGAGAAGATACTACCTATCCTCACCCTGCACACACCTTCGCATCCTTCCCAGTCCTTCTCTTCTGAGTTGTCAAGGTCTCCTGTTTGCCCTTCATTGTGCAGAGCAAGGTCTGTGCTCCTGGACGAGGCTCACACTGTCCGCCACCGTCCGTCGTCTCCATCTCCTCGTTCCTCAGCATCCTCTGCTTCATCAACGCTGGACCACTTGCAGGTCTCATGACGACTTTGGGGTCCTTTTCCTTCCTTTTTCTGGTACTGACTTCTATTTCATGAATACTGCCCTTTCTACTTGACTAAGTTTTATTTGTCTTTCAAGATTAATTTCCAGTATCCTGGCCTCCAAAAAGATACCCCTATGCCCCAGTTCTTGTTAGGTGAAATGCCCTTCCTCTACGTTTCTGTAATAGTGTGCCTCGTGGTTCTACATTATAATTATCTATTTGTAGCTGGGCATGGTGGTGCATGCTTGTGATCCCAGTACTTGGGAGGCTGAGACCGGAGGATCTGGGTTCGCGGCCAGCCTTAGCTACTTAGTGAGGCCTCCACAACTTAGTAAGACATAAATTCTCATGGCCTCATAAGAAAAAAAAATTATTTATTTGTCTCTCTTTTTCCTATTCTGACCTCCTGTTTTGCATACATGATGTTCCAGTCAGCATCCTTCACAGCTATAATTTAAAAGACCTGTCCACGTAACTTAGAGGAAAGATTTATTTTCTTATGGTTTCGGGTTCAGTCCATGTGAGGCCGGGGACCACGCATCTCAGGGCATGGCAGCGGGAGGCGAGAGAGGGAGAGCACATGGGCTGTGCTCCTCACATCATGGAGGCAGGAAGTAAGAGAGAGAGCAGGGGGAGGAGGAACCATATATAATCCCCAAAGCCACACCCTCAGGGAGTCACCTCCTCCAGCCACAGCCTACCAGCCTGAGTCACTACCCAGATAAATCCATTACAATGGATTTATCCACTGCTGGGATTACAACCCTCATGACTCAATGACATCAGCTCCAGACACCAATTTATGAGCTCTTCAAGGGGTCATTCTCTATCTAACCATAACACGTGAACTGAGTCTTCCTTCTCTTTATATTAACAGCATCTGTCAGTTGGTTGAATGAATACATGAACAAATGCCTGTCTATAGGATCAACCTTACATCAGTGGACACTCTCACATCATTCATTCATCAGCAAAAGACTTCTTTTTACTCTCTCCAGAGGCATCCATGTATGTATGTATTTGTTTATTTATTTGCTGTTTTTTTCTTAAGGAGAATCCTCTTTTACTTCATTATCTCACCAATGAGTCACACCTCAGCTGTAATGGAATTTTCCTTATGCTGCCAAATCTCTGTTCCTGATGGAAGGATCCATGCTCAAACTTTTCATTTTATTCCCTTTGGACTCCTGTAACGGCCTCCTGGCTGGGCTCCCAGCACACACAATTAGCAGACTTCAGTGGGTCTGAAATGTTGCTGCTAGAATCCAATACAACCCTGGATCAAATAAGTACATGTCTCTGGTTTCTGTGTCATCAAAATTAGAGATGGAAAATTATTATTAGTTTCACAGAGAGCCTGTCCCTCTGGGAGAGTGGCAAAATTGTTTCCCTCTGGTGTTTTGTCCACTGAGTTTAAGTGAACCAACAACAGGTCCTCTCCTATTTCCCTTGAGAGAATCTTTCACTGTCAAATCAAAGTGATTAAAAAAAAAAGGAAGAAAAAGAAGAAAAAAGCCCCCTTCAATTTATATTGGGTTTTCTTTCCTGTGTTCCTCGTAGTCTCTGCTCAGCTGAGTTCCGAGGCGTCTATACCTGATGGAGTGCGTCCTTTGGCCGAAGGGTTTATTTTCCTTTGTGATACTCATTGAAGGCATTGCCTTTATAATGACCCATTTAATCCCAGTCACTTAGAAATGAGTTAACTCTTCCCTCCTCTGCACACTCTAAATTGGTTCAACATCTTTCAATGCAAGTTATTTGTGTAATTCCCAGCACATGCTAATGTCTACACCTCAATCTGACTTCTCAGACATCAGGTCCAAACAAATGATTTCAGGGGGCCCAGGAGCGAATTACTGTATTGATCTATTAAATAGAGTTAAAATGCTTGTTTGGATTTGGAAGTCACTTGCAATCAGCAGCATTTTAGTCAAGGCTTTGCCTGTGAATAACTTAATAGTAAGAGGCAAAGTCAGGTTGCCTAACTACATACAGGGACTGGATTTCCAAAAGTTTCCCCAAAGGCTTTCATTACCAGTAAGTGATCAGAACTGATGTCAGTCTTCCCCGTTAAGATGATCCTTCAAGTTAGATTAGGGGCATAAGGAAAAAAAAATGACATACAACATTCATTAGGGAGGATTTAACACAAAGGAAAGAAAGCTTGCTGGGATTCGAAGCCAGATGGACTCCGATTCAAATAGAGATTCTTCACCTTCCAGTTGTGAACCATTAACATGTTATTTGGCATTTCCGACTCTTGGATTCCTCATTTATAAATCGGGAATAGTAATATAATACTCCTATGATTGTTGTGGGGATTCAATGACAGAACGTGTGTGTAGTATGTCTTGGCACAAGGTAGGCACTCGATAAAATGTAAATTTCTTTTTCTTTTTCCTTTTTGTTAAGAAGACTGTTCTACTGCCCAAATCGACTAGGGCAGGTTGGCAAATGTAGAGGAACATCTGGGATGAATTTAGCATGTGTTTTATGGAGATAGGAAACCAAGGTGCACTTTAGATTTAATTATTAATAAATTGCCATGAATGACATTAGATAGAAAGTTCCATATAAGTTCAAGATGCCACTGTCACTGCTAATATTATTATCCACTTACCGATCAGTTGCATCCCTTCAGTAACTCCCTCTTGACCTATAAAGCCCTTTACACTTTTTTCCCAATGTATCTAACTATATTCTCAAATGCTATTTAGGGTGTCTCAATCTCGCCTGTTTCTATCAATAGTATGTAAGTGTATCATGCTGAGAAGTAATTTCAGACATTCTGAAGTCCCTTCCTTTTAATTAAGCCATCAATAATATTAAGTTTTCGGAGCAAGAAAAGAGTTTGTGCAGGGATAGGGTATTGTAAGCATTGATCAGAAAGTGTCAGGAACATACTGCCATTTGGCTGAATCTAGTCTCCCAGACCTCCATTATTCTTCAGGCTTGCTTTTCAGGCCTCCAGAGCCTTATCATTTATTTTTGTATTATGTTATGTCCATCTTTGTTGCCCAAATAATATAAGTCAATGGAGTCTTGACATTAGAATGTGGATGTGGTGTGGGGTATGCGGTGTGGGCCGGAGGCTCCTAGCCCCTCACAACCGGATGGATTTCTGGTTTCGCCCGTGGGAAGTCAGCTCCAGCAACATCCTGCAGGACACCCAGGAGAAGCTGGAGTTCGGTGTGGGCTGTAGTCCCGTGCAGATTGCCTGCAAGTGGAGAGAGACACGCCAAGAGACACTGTGCACATAGATGATGTATCTGTTGCTTTGGATCTTACCATGCTGCATGGCTTCAAGGCACCAATAAAATCTTTTCTACAAAAAAGCTGGGAGTGACAAGAATTTCTAGACTGTGGTCCAAGCTGTGATGATTCAGTGAGAAGAATCCAGCCCTTTTCTACTAATTCGTTTCCCCCAAAATAGAAGAAAAAAATATTCTTATTGCCTTAGGGTTTTCATTGAATATTATATTTTAAGACATGGCTAATTTTTTTAACAACTCTGTAAGATAAAAATCAACTTTGGTTGAAGGAAATAGTTCCTAAAGCCAGGTGTATACTTTAACTTATTTCTTTCTAGAACTGGGCTCTAGTCCCATTAAAAGAAGT
The DNA here is from genome assembly GCA_004027185.1 of Glis glis. NCBI lineage: Eukaryota > Metazoa > Chordata > Mammalia > Rodentia > Gliridae > Glis > Glis glis. The sequence goes on along the minus strand of PVJS01010427.1, from coordinate 9,596 downwards.
GCCAGAGCAGTATTAATTTGGTTATTTTTACATAAATCTGCATTAATATCCATGAGACCCTACTTCAGGTATGAAAAATTAAATATCATTAATTAATTAGTGCTACCTCTGTCAGCCATAGTCAAGCCTGAGATTCAAAGCGTGAAAGTGACTGCAACGCACAAGTAGTTAACCGGTCCTTATTCACATTTAGAGGAGACACACCAGGGAAGTTTGCAGACATGCACACAAAGAGGTTGTCACCTAGAGGTACTGGAAACAGTGGCCATTCCCTTCCACCACTGCTCCCATCCCTTCAAAAAGCCATCACAAATAACAAGAAACACACCCAGACTGGGGGTACGGAGGGCTTTCATCAAGAACCTAATCACACCTCCACTTACTGCTTTTCAAATTTAATGCTCAGGTTTTAGCTATCTCCCAAGACTCATAAAACAAGATGCAGAATTAAATGTGGAGGTCAGGGGTAGAGAGAGCTGAATTGCTCTTGTAAGTAAGTGGTGGGGGAAATGGGTTTCCAAAGAGATACACTGAGGAAAGAAGGAGAGGGAGGGAGGAGGGGAAAAGAGGAAGAGCCAGGGGTGACAGAGATTGAAATGTGCGCTGCTACAGCTGCCGACCACAAACTATGATTCACTGGAGCAGGTGATGTGACACAGGGAGAGACTGAAGAACAAGAAAAGGACAAGACTTGGGGAAAATTAACATTTAAGAGGAAGAAGTGCCAGTAAAGGAGATTAAAAACAAGTTTCCCTTCTCCCAAATCCTCTTTGCTTTCTCAGTTTTCATACTACAGACTTTGGCTCAGAGCAGGGCTGTCTTCATCTTGAACTATCACTAACACCTTTTCTCTGGGCTCAGGACTTTGGAGAAAACTTGGAAGCGACCTATTGTCACCAATTGGAGAATTGATAAACAGCTTGTATGACATTCGCTTAAAAAATACACAGTAGGTAAGCTGTGTGAACTAGAGTTACATGTGTTAACAAGGAAAAATAACTCAAAAACTTAAGGTTGAATGGGAAAACTTTTGCTGAATGAATGATACATATTGCATGGTACCATGCATCTAAGGTTAAAACTAAAATAACTAATATCATACATTTCTCTCCTTTCAAGGAATGATAAACAGTAAATTCAGCACAAAGGGTATTTTCAGGGAGGGAGCAATGAAATTAGGTAGAGGGAGATGGAAGAAGCTACATTTCTATAAACAATCTTGTATTACTCCCTTTCTTCTCTGTAGGAAGAGACAGTTTTATGTGAGTTTAAAAGGACGTATAGTTACCTAGATAGAATAGGTTTTCCAGCATCTCTTGCAGCTATATATGGTCATGTGATTAAATTCTAAGCAAAGTAATGTAATTTAAAGTGATGTACACGACTTCCCACTTGCTTCCTTAGAGGAAATTTCTTGTCTTTACATCTTCTTATTCCCCTTTCCCATGTGCTGGAATATGGGTATGCTACTGATGGTACAGTCTCAACTTTCAACCCCTGAAAGTTGCCTAAATAGAATCTAAGGACCCTTCATAGATCCAATCTTGTAGAGTTCCATGATGAGTCACATTCATTCATTCATGCATTCAACAAATATTCATTGAGTACCTACTATGTGTCATAAACCAGGTCGAGTATTAGGGCTCTGGTAGTAAGCAAAATTGATGTGGTAGTAAGCATGAAGGACCACTTTTTTGCTCAGAAAAATCTCTAGGTCTGAACTTGCTGATGAGTAGCCTCTCTCAGTGTTTCCGCTGGACACTATTCGAGTGGAAGGAATACTGAGGAGGGGTCCTGATGTCAAATGACTCTCCACCTGAATCAAACAATTGGAACAAGAATTTTGAAGAGGCCTTCTGGGAAATTTCAAGAGTTTTGAAATTTGACTATTCCGATTCCTTGGAAAGGTATTTGATTATTGTGCAATATATCATGCACATATAGTGTGTAAAAACCATCAGAATAGTTTAAGGAGTTAATAACAAAGGGAACACCCATGAGACCATAACACCAATGCCTTAGAAGACCCTCATAGCCTTATATTTCTTAATTTGCCTTCATCCCTCAGCATCCCAAGAAATACATACTTTCCTAGTAATATATTCATTAATTAGTATGAATTCATTAATTTTCACTCTGTGTCTTACTTTATTATGCAAATATATCAACATTTATTCATTGTGCTGCTGATGGGCAATGAGTTCATTTCCTGTTTAGAGCTATTAAGAACATCCTTGTATAAGACCCCTTCCATCACAGGTTACAGTGTCTCCGTTGCACAAATCTATGAATGGAACTTCTGGAACATAGGCTATGCCTGTGTTCATTTTTCCTTTGTAATGTCAGGATAAACTCTGTTTCCATGTGAATGTAAAAGTTTATACCATCAGCAGCACACTCTTGGGGGCCTTTGCTTTTTTCTGGTTGAATTTTTTTTGTTTTTAAATTTGTTATCACTTTTTTTTTTTGCGGTACCGGGGATTGACCCCAGGGGCGTTCTACCTCCGCGCTACACCCCCAGCCCTATTTTTTTATACTTTATTTTGAAACCGGGTCTCACGAAGTTGCAGAGGGCCTCACTAGGTAGAGAGAGAGAGAGAGAGAGCGCTGAGGCTGGCCGTGAACCCGGATCCCCCGGTCTCTGCCTCCCAAAGTACTGAGATTACAAGCGTGCGCCACCACGCCCGGCCTCACTTTCGTTTTTATAAAAAATACAAAAACAATTATTTCCTTCTGTGGCTTTACTCTATTTTTTTCTGATTGCCAATAAGAATGGACATTTTCATGTATTCCGGGCCATTCACATTTTTACTCACTTTCTATTGGGTTGTCTTTTTCTTATTGATTCTACATATGAATCCTTTATTAGAACTATGTACATCCAGCAAAACCCTCTCATTCGGTGATTTGTCTTTTTAACTCTTTATCTATTTGCCAAATATATTCTTCTGTACTTTAAGGTTATAAAGATACTCCCTATCTTATTCTATGGTTTCAAGAATTCTACCTTTCATTATTGTCTTAAATCTGTGACTAGTAACCAATTTTTGGATATCATACAGGTCAAGAATCAAATCTATTTATTTCCTTGTAGGTAACTAATTATTGACGTTTTGCTAATTGAATAATTGTTTCTGCCATCTCCCACTGGTCTCTAATTTCTGCTCCAAACTATAGATATGATATTATTCTAAAACTCTTTTCTGTGCATCTGCTAACCTAACCCCACACAAATGCCACATTGCCCTATTATAGCTTTCACTTAAAGCTCAGTGTCAATGGGACAAATCTTCCATCCCTTGTTCTTTTTTTTTTTTTTCAGTACTGGGGATTGAACCCAGGGGCATTCTACCTCCGAGCTACACCCTCAGCCCTATTTTTTATTCTTTATTTTGAAACAGGGTCTCACTAAGTTGCGGAGGGCCTCAGTAAGTAACTAAGGCTGGTCGCGAACCTGCGATCCTCCTGTCTCAGCCTCCCAAGTACTGGGATGACAAGTGTGCGCCACCACGCCCACCCAGCTTTCCTTGTTCTCAAAGGTTGTTCTAGTAATATTTTTTCCTTTGCCACTCTATCTTAACTTAAGAATCACATTGTCATGTTGTTCCGCTGAATTTGTAGATTCTATTGCTTTTAAAGAGGGCTGAAGGTGTAGTTCAGTGGTAGAGTCCTTGTCTGGGATGTGTGAGACCCTGGGTTTAATCTGCAGCATGGAGAGAGAGAGAGAGAGAGAGGAAATGTTTTTACTAGTGTTTAAGGACACATGTATACATTGAAGAAAAGAAATAACCTTTGGTGGAAATAATTAAATTAAAGGCTTTCAAAGGAATATGCGGTAAGCAGGTGCGTGAACCCCTGGCAGAGTCAGGTCAGCAGGCAGAGGCCCTGCAGCTGGCCCAGCCTGGCTTGGGGTGATGGCTCTTGCACAGGCTGCAGGATTCCCCCAGGGAGAGAGCAGAGGATCTGGAGGTAAATTCTGAGGGTGGGAAAGAAGGAGTTCATTATGTAAATAATAGTTGCAAGCCAGATGTTCATAGCCAGGGCATACCTTCCTTGCCTCAGGTGGTTGTACAAGGCATTTTGCATTTTGAGCAAATTTTCATATCCTCAGGGGTCTCCCTATCAAATTCCAAAATTCCTCCCTCTCCTCAGACAGCTTTTCCTTGCAACTGCCAAAAAGAGAACCCGCTAGGAGGGTCTTGCATCGAGGAAGTGTTGGGAAAGTGTGTTACCTGCAAACAGGAAGGACGCAGGAATTAAGCTAGCCGCATAATTACCATGACACACACTGGGTGGTGTAAAAAAAAAAAAGAGGAGAGGTTTCACTTCTCAGCGTTTATACGGAGGCGGAGGCGCGTAGAATGGGAAGAGGGTGCCGAGGAACTGATTTTTAAAAAAACTTAGCAGGCTCTGAGCAGCTCAGATCTCATAAAACTGAAAGGGACAAATGTGGCTTGCACTTGCTTTAAAGAAGCAAGTTTTCACAACCTGATATTTAAATTGAGCGTCCGGGCACTCAACTAATCCCACGGGCATGTAAACTCTGACACTCTATCTGGATCTAAGTACTCTGCTCTGGGATTCGGAATCCCGATTGGCAACTTGGGAAAACCCTCTCCCTTACCCTTGCTCCAACAGCCTCTAATTAGTTCTTCTGACCCTCTCCTATACTAATAAATGGCCCATTACAGAACATTAAAACTGAGTTGTTTCCATTAAAAATGATTTCCTTGCTAGTGAACATGATGTAGGTTTAATGCACGGCGTTTGCTAACATTAGACCGTTCTCCGGTACGGTGGGTGCGTTCCATGACGAAGGGACTGTGTGAAGCACTAATTAGAATTTGTGGTTCAGTCGATTAGCTGAGAGGGGACGAGTCTTCCTACAGTGATCGAAATATTGCTTATACTCTTAGTTGGTTTTGGGCTTATTACTTTTTGATCGAAAGAGCAGGAGTCTCTAATGTAAAGTTGTAGGAGCCTTGGAAAAGCATGAGCCTCAAGAGACATTTTGATCACCCCATCAGATCAATTTTCAAGTTTTGTTTGGAAATGTAAATAACCAAAAGCCATAGGAATGTCTTTTGGATTCTGGAATGTTCCACGTCCCATCCAAGGATGTGTGGCTCCCTTGGCAACTCCTACAGTGTCATATGGTAGGTGTCCAGTGGTTATGTCAGGAGGATCGCAGGTTCACGGCCAGCCTCAGCTACTTAGTGAGGCCCTCCGCAACTTAGTGAAACCCTGTTTCAAAATAAAGAATAAAAAATAGGGCTGGGGGTGTAGCTCCAAGGTAGAATGCCCCTGGGTTCAATCCTTAGTACCACAAAAAAAAAAAAAGAAAGAAAATGGCAGTATTAGCGTGCTCTGAGGATGGCATTTTGGCCTCGGACGGCGAGGTCACCCACTGGACACTTGTGCAGATCCAAGTCAAGGGTTGGTGGCTTCACGCAGTTTTGAGCTGCCTCCAAGGTTCTGAAAAACGACTTTGGCAACTGCTGCCATCATGACCCGTAGGTCAGAGGTGTCTGCAGCGAAGCCAACAGGACAGTGCTGCTCAGCGAGGTGACTTTGAACACTGAGAGGAGTGAGTTACTAAAAGCAAAGAAAGCCGGGCGTGGTGGTGCACGCTTGTCATCCCAGTATTGAGAGGCTGAGACAGGAGGATTGCAGGTTTGCAGCCAGCCTCAGCTACTTAGTGAGGCCCTCCGCAATTTAGTGAGACCCTGTTTCAAAATAACAAAAAATAGGGCTGGGGGTGTAGCTCAGAGGTAGAATGCCCCTGGTTCAATCCCAGTACCGCAAAAAAAAAAAAAAAAAAAAAGCAAAGGAAGCTGGAGGCTTGGTTCAGGCTTCTCCTTGGTTTCACAGATAATTAAAATTTCAGAACCACGTATCTAACAAATCAATAAACACATATTTATGGAGCGCTTATCTATGCCCATGATTGTGCATGATAAACCCGACGGAAAATTGAAAAGATGTGTTAAATGTGGCTTGATGAAGCGAACAGCATAGGGATTCTACCATTTGAGATAATTTTAAACTCTTTTAGAGGGCAGCTGTTCCAGAAAACCCAGGCCACAGCCTCACTAATTGCACACGATCAGGAGGCTGAATCGGAGGGCAGAGAAGGTTTTAATACATTTTTTTTCCTGAGTTGCCATGCTAGGAATTTTATTCATCAAAATAGTTATTGAATACTTGAGGTGTACCAGGTGCCTGGCCAGGCCTTAGGCACACAGATGAAGCATCTGACGACCCTTCAGAGCACAGGGAGGAAGGGAAGAAGATGATAGATAGATACATAGATGATAGATAGATAGATAGATAGATAGATAGATAGATACATAGATGATAGATACATGGATAGATAGATGATAGATACATAGATAGATAGATGATAGATAGATACATAGATAGATAGATAGATGATAGATAGATAGATACATAGATACATAGATGATAGATAGATACATGGATAGATGATAGATACATAGATAGATAGATGATAGATAGATACATAGATGATAGATACATAGATGATAGATAGATACATGGATAGATACATAGATAGATAGATAGATGATAGATAGATAGATAGATAGATACATAGATAGATAGATACATAGATAGATAGATAGATAGATAGATACATAGATAGATAGATAGATGATAGATAGATTATAGATAGATAGATGGATAGATAGAGCCGGGTGTGGTGGCGCACACTTGTAATCCCAGTACTTTGGGAGGCAGAGAGTGGAGGATCTGGGTTCGCGGCCAGCCTCAGCTCTCTCTCTCTCTCTCTCCCCCTAGTGAGGCCTTCCACAACTTCATGAGACCCGGTTTCAAAATAAAGTATAAAAAAAATTAGGGCCGGGGGTGTAGCGCGGAGGTAGAGCGCCCCTGGGTTCAATCCCCGGTACTGCAAAAAAAAAAGATAGATAGATAGATAGATAGATAGATAGATGATAGATAGATGATAGATAGATAGATAGATGATAGATAGATAATAGATAGATAAATAGATGATTGATAGATAGATAATAAGTAGATAGATAATAGATAGATGATAGATGATAGATGATTGATAGATAATAAATAGACAATAAATAGATGATAGATAGATGATGGATATATAGATGATAGAGAGATGATAGATAGATAAGTGATAGATGATAGATGATAGATAGATGGATGATAGAAGATAGATAGATAGATGATAGATGATAGATAGATGGGTACATAGACAGACAGATATAGATAGATAGCACATCACGATAGATAATGCAAATTTAGCTTGACTGACCCCATCTACCTGCTGAGCTGGGCTTTGCCTGTCTAGGTGGAAAGGTAAGACCCCTTACGGCTAGACAGCAGGTAAAGTCAAAGGAACTGGTGAAAGATGTTGAGCGAATAGGAATGCACAGGGGACAGACAGGACGTAGATGCCTCATTGTACCCATGAGTGATGGGAGACATGTCGGATCAGCGGGTCTGCCTCCCTTCGCCTCCCTGGGCTTTTCCTAGCGGTGCCTCTATACTGCCTTGCGGAACAGAGCCAGAGCTTGGGTGTCCTTGTGAAGCTGCAGCCAGTTCAGTCACAGATCATCTTGGATTTGCTTTTCCTCCTTCCCCACCCCACTTTTTCTTCCCCTTCCCCTTCAACAAAGTGTTAGCCCTCAGCAGGGCGTGGTGGCTCACGCTTGTCATCCCAGTACTTGGGAGGCTGAGACTGGAGGATCGCAGGTTCGCAGCCAGCCACAGCTACTTAGTGAGGCCCTCCGCAACTGAGTGAGACCCTGTTTCAAAATAAAGCATAAAAAAATAGGGCTGGGGGTGTAGCTCGGAGGTAGAATGCCCCTGGGTTCAACCCCTGGTACCGCCCCCAAAATAAAAAATAAAGTGTTGGCCTGAGGCTTGACTTTAAGCTCTGATTTTCTGCAAATGCCTGGGCTAAGACATTCTACTTGATTCACGCTGAAGTCTTGAACCCCAAGTCTGTCCACAGTGGGGATGGTCAAGAGTGGTAGGGAGATGTGTGGAGTCATCCCAGAGGGTTTTCCCTATTAGTTATTGAAAAGGATTGGCATTGCAGAGCTGAGCGCGGGTGAGAAAGGCAACTATGAAAACATTAAGGCTGATAGCATTGGCCGCCGCCGAAATGATGCCTTAACTGAGATCTCAAATATTAAACATTTGGAAAGAAGGTAATGAGTTGACTTTTGAAAGTGTTCCGCTTGAGGTAGCCGTGGGACACCTGGGTGTTGAAGTCCAGGCGGAAGTTGGAAATGTGTGCTTGGAGCTAAGGTAGTGGCATTGGTAAGTGCAGGTTGAGGTCAGCTCTCTACCCTGCCCATTTTTTATACACAGATTTTTTTTTTTTACGGCCACATTTCTGGCAGACATGTAGGTGTGTTGCAGCACTGAATATAACACCGTTTGGAAAAATAAATCTTCCAATAGCATTTATTTGAATGTCCCTTGCTCTAAACCATTTTAACACTCCTGTCATTTACTCCTTCCAAATCATCTATCATCTACCCTTTCCCGGCTAAGGCTGCATATATCCAGGGGCCCGGCTCTGACGTGCTGCTGGAGCCACCGGGGAGGCTGCTCTGTCTCGGGAAGCGTCTCTTCTGCTGCCGCCTTTAAACTAGATTTTCACAGTGAGTGGTTGGTCCTGTGGTGGAAATGGGAGATGTAAATCATCAGAAGTTCGTAGAGCACTGGGAGAGGTGGATGAGTGAGTGTGTGTGTGTGTGTGTGTGTGTGTGTGTGTGTGTGTATGTGTGTGTGAGAGAGAGAGAGAGAGAAAGAGAGAGAGAGAAAGAGAGAGAGAAGGAGAGAGAAAGAGAGAAAGAATGAGAGAAAAAGGGGGAAAGAGAATGAGAGAGAAAGAGCAAGAGAGAGAGAGAGAAAATGAGAGAAAAAGAGGGAAGGAAAGAGAATGAGAGAGAAAGAGAGCGAGCAAGAGAGATAGAAAGAGAGAGAGTGAGTTAGGGGTGCCTCAGTGATATAAAACAGAGCAGTGTTCTGTGTAGTGGTTAAGAACTCAGACTCCTGGATCCCATCCTCCCTGTGGGTTCCCTGCTCCATCCCCGTCACCGTGGAAGAACTATTTGACTGACGTTCAATTTCACCACATCTATACAATTGGGTAGACTCATGGTAAACACCTGTAGCGCTGTTGCACAAATTAAACGAGGAAAGGCACTTAGTTTACAGAATAGCAATTTTTAACCACCTGCTCTGATTCTTATATTTGTATATGCTTCTCTCTTTAGGAGTTTTGTGAGGCCAGATGCCATCTTCCTGTCTTGTGTATGTTTATATCCCTGTTAACAGAGCCTGGCACAGAGGAGGCACTCAAAACATATTTGTTTGTTGAATGAATGAATGAGTATAAATAGTATTCGTGTGTATCAACATCTCCATGATTGACAGAGTCAGAGAAGGAGGTGACGAAGAGCACCCACGCAATGATAATATACAAGATATTATCTGTGCGCCTATGAAAAATTGAGAAAAAAGTAAATGTAAAATTTTTTATTTATTTATTTATTTATTTATTTATTTTTTTTTTTTTTTTT
>PVJS01010426.1:0-48022 GCA_004027185.1 Glis glis | reverse complement strand
GTAGCTGGCAAAAATCTTCTCCCATTCTGTCGGCTCTCTGTTGAGGTTCTTGATTGTTTCCTTTGCTGCACAAAAACTCTTTAGTTTAATGCAATCCCACGTATTAATCCTCATTTTAGTTTCCTGTGCCTTTGGGGTCTTGTTGAGGAAGTCTTTACCTGTGCCTATGTGTTGAAGTGTTGGGCCTATGCCCTCTTCGGGTAGCTGCAAGGTCTCTGGTCTGATTTATAGGTCTTTGATCCATCTGGAGTTGACTCTAGTGCAGGGTGAGAAAGTGGGGTTTATTTCTATTTTTCTGCATATGGTTAGCCAGTTTTGCCAGCACCATTTGTTGAAGAGGCTATCCTTTTTCCATTGGGTGTTTTTAGCCCCTTTGTCAAAAATCAATTGGCTGTAGGTGTGTGGGTTTATTTCGGAGTCTTCTATTCTGCTCCATAGGTCTATGTATCTGCTTTTCTGCCAATACCATGCTGTTTTTATTACCAATTAACGAGATTGAAGCAGCAATAAAGAGCCTACCATCAAAGAAAAGCCCAGGTCCAGATGGTTTCCCAGGTGAATTTTATAAAGCCTTTACAGAAGAACTAATCCCAATACTCCTCAATCTATTCCATGAAATAGAAAGAAATGGGACTCTCCCGAACACATTCTATGAAGCCAACATCACACTAATACCAAAACCAAACAAAGACAGCTCCAGAAAAGAAAACTACAGACCTATATTGTTGATGAACTTAGATGCAAAACTTCTAAACAAAATACTAGCAACGCGCATTCAAAATCACATCACGAAAATCATACATCATGACCAAGTCGGGTTCATCCCAGGGATGCAAGGCTGGTTCAACATACGAAAAACAATCCATGTAATCCACCACATAAACAGAACTAAAGACAAAAATCACATGATCATTTCAATAGATGCTGAAAAAGCATTTGACAAAATCCAACATCCATTCATGATAAGAACACTGCAGAGAATTGGAATAGAAGGAACATACCTCAACATCATAAAGGGAATATACAATAGGCCCACAGCCAAAATCATACTGAATGGGGAAAAACTTCGAGAGTTCCCTTTCAAAACAGGAACAAGACAAGGATGTCCGCTGTCACCTCTCCTTTTCAATATAGTACTCGAGACCCTAGCCAGAGCAATAAGGCAAGAGAAGGAAATAAAAGGAGTATAAATAGGGAAAGAGGAACTGAAACTATCTCTATTTGCAGATGACATGATATTATACTTAGAAGATCCAACAAGCTCAACCAAAGGCTCATAGAACTGGTCAACAAATACAGCAAAGTGTCAGGATACAAAATCAATCTTAAAAAATCAGAAGCTTTTCTGTATGCCAACCATAAATCCACTGAAAAAGAAATCCAGAAGACATTTCCACTCACGATATCCCCCAAAACAATAAAATACTTGGGAATAAACCTAACCAAGGAGGTAAAAGACCTCTACAAAGAAAACTACAAAATATTGAAAAAAGAAATTGAAGAAGATCTTGGAAGATAGAAAGATCTCCCATGCTCTTGGGTAGGCAGAATAAATATCATCAAAATGGCCATTCTCCCAAAAGTGCTCTACAGATTCAATGCAATACCCATTAAATTACCAAAGTCATTCTTCACTGGCATAGAAAAATCTGTTCTTAAATTCATTTGGAACAACAAAAAACCCAGAATAGCCAAAGTAGTTCTCAGCAACAAGAACCACGCAGGAGGCATCACAATACCTGACTTCAAACTGTACTACAAAGGTGAAGATTTTGAGACAAGGTTTTGAAGCATCTTGGAAAATACAGTAGCTTGATGCTATGTGTTGAAGAATTGATGTTCATATAAATGGGGTTTCCAGGAAGTTTCTGACATGAACAATAAAATTGCTAACAAAGTCATGATGATGAGTTATACTCATCAGTGAAGGACTATACAATGATTTGGGGGTTTTGTTTGGCCAAAATACCCCTATGAAAAAATGTAGAGCCATTGTCAAACAATTTTGAACCATTTTGTACCTATCATCAAGAGCAATATGGCACCAGACAATGAAATTTGTAGAACTGATATCATGCAGACGTCTTTTGTCTTATTCATAGGAGACATGAAAGTGATACTACTTCCAAAGCCGGACTCTCTGTTCCTACATTCTATTTCTGTGAAAGTTCCAGTACAAAACCTGCCAGGAAAGGCCCATGAATGTTGTCTTAGTAGAGGCAGGAATCAACTCTTCTAGGGATGGTGTGATAAGGGGTTTTAGATTTCTAATGTTCTTTCCTATTGTGGACAGCTCTAATTGCTGAATCCTCTTAATTGTCTCTAAGTTACTGATCTGGGAAAGTCTGGAAAGGCCAAGTCTGCTAAGAGAGAAATTCACCTTCTTGCGACACATCATGTTGTAGGTAATGAACTTTGATAAAAATTAACTTCTCTTTGGAAACCTTATGTCCTTTCTGAGCTAAAATAGTAAGCAAATAGAATCAATCTCAGAACTAATCTTGTCATAAGAACACAAGAAAAGGTCACCTACACATTGGATAAGAATAGAATTACAGGGAAATTTCAGGTTCTTGAGGGATGGTTGAAGACTGGTGAAAAGTAGGAGGTTGCCACAGTAATCCCTTTGGACATAACATTTAGGTATACTGTTGATTTTTTCCAGAAGAAAGTGAACAAATACTGATGATTTTGACCCAAAAGGACACTAAAACAAGCAGAACATAGACTTACTATTATAAAATTGAAGTCTCATGAGCCACCTAAAAGAAAGTGGTATTTGAACTTGGTACTACAGAGAAGCAAGGAATATCTATCTTGATGTCTTGAAAATATATTTACCCTGTCCTTTGAGTTTTTAATAGGGATTATCTGAGCATTTGATAGGAATGGTACAAATTACCATGAGCTCTCTCTTTGTTAGGCTTTTGACTACTGGTTATGGTTCCTCTCTAAACTATGGTTAAGAGGATAGTGTATAAGTCTGAGTTGAAGTTTAGACAGAGCAATCTTAACTTTGATGTACCCAGCCCCCCCCACCAAGATGCAACCTACATCAGTAGACTGTTTGCCCACACAAGGCTGGTGCCTCTTTGAGATCTGCAATGTGCACTTAATTGAGAGACACAGGCACTGGTAAGTCAATATCCAAATTAGCTATGCCTTTATTATGAATAGGGAGGGCTTCAGGGTTTCAAGAAAGGTACTATGAAGAGAATGTCTAATCTGACAATTCATTTTGCACAGTAAACAACTCCCTATGAAGTTTGCAGGTGTGCATGTTCACTAAGGAAGAAAAAAAGTGTCTTGGTTGAAGATCCAATCATGACCATTATGGACTGGGACACATTATTAGAAATACCCACTGTCTGAATGGTTGTGCACTCCAAAAGTGGGGTTTTATAATAGAGGCAGAGATTTGGTTTGATAGTGTAGCACCTTCATTAATAAAAAAAAAAATTACAGCTGGGTGTGGTGGCGCATGCCTGTAATCCCAGTACTTGGGAGGCTGACACAGGAGGATCTGGGTTCGCGGCCAGCCTCAGCTTCTTAGTGAGGCCCTCCGCAACGTAGTGAGATCACGTTTCAAAATAAAGAATAAAAATAGGGCTGGGGGTGTAGCCCAGAGGTAGAATGCCCCTGCGTTCAATCCCCGGTACCACACACACACACAAAAAAAAAATTACAAGAGTTCCCTTTAATATTTAGAGGAATTTCTTTTGCGAATTTAAGTCCCTTCTCCCATATAAAATAACTACAACATGACCATCTGGATGGTTTGGGGGACTTTTGTTTGTGTTTTTTCTGTAAAGCCATCAATTTATCCTGAGTTTTACTCAATTTTGGTTCCAAGACTTTTTCAAAATGTTCAGTGAGCTATTGGAGGACTATTAAAAGTACCATTTTCCATTCTCGTTTTTGCTGTCCTATCAAGTCCTGTATTGACAAAAAGTAGGGAGGAAAAGTCTCCCCTTCTACCCTGCTTGGGTTCTCAGCTGGGGCCTCAGCTACAAAAGGCAGATTAACAGGAGAAAAAGAAACTGAGGTTTGTTAACATATTATCTCAGACATAATGGAGGAACTAGGGAAGAGTAACTCCAAGAGGTGTCTAGACCTAGGGCTTAAATACCATCTTCAACTAAAACAAAGGAAGAAGGGTGTGAAGCAGGGAAGTGTTGAGAAGGTGACCAGGAAAAGTACTGTAAACAAAAGTAAGTCTAAATTAATGACAGTCACTTATAATTTGGAGTAATACTTCTTTGCCTAGAACAGAAAGGGAGATACTCTTACAAATGGAGACTTCATTTATAAATGTAAATTTTCCTTTATGAAAGGGTAATTGATTTTCTGTTTTCAGAGCTTCTCCTGTGTTTGCTGTTTCTCAAAATAGTCAGCTCCAAATAACCCTGTGCTAAAGAGGCCTATTTGGGGTGGCATGCTCTAGTCTCTGCCACAGTCCAACAAGCTTCGGCTGGTATCTGCCTCTGCCTCTTCTCCTGCATTCTATCTAAAGGTGGAGAGCATGGACTTCAAGTATCAAATGGACTTATCTTTTTATTTTATTTTATTTTTTTGCCTGCAAAATGATCAAGCTCACTTTCAGATATTAGTTCTCAATATGTTATTGTTGGACCATCAGCATCAACATCAACTAAAAACTTGTCAGAACTACAAATTTCCAGGCTTCCCTCCAGACCTGCTGACTCAGAGACTTTGGGATCAGGCCTAGCCATTTTGCTCTAATGAGCTTAACAGGTGATTCCAATACAGGCTCAAGTTCGAGAAACTTCCACTGTTAGGAAGAATCCAACTGCATCACCAAGCTCCTTCTGAGTATTTTGGGCACTGAAGATGGTAGGAACTGAAGAAACCGAGGCTGGGAAAATTCCTGTTATTTTAGCCAATTAAAGTTGCAAATGTTTTTAGAGATCTCAAAGGGCATACAGAGTTAGAATGTTTTTAAAAAGGTAAAAATTATAACTCACATATAAAACTAACACATTTAAAAATTTTATTTAACTCCTTAAATTAATGAACCAGTAAGATGTTAAAAGCCATACATATAGAACCAATACGATGTTAAAAACCAGTTAAGATGATAATAAGCAATATTTGTGATACTGAAGCAAAAGCAACAAGGTTAAGATAAGAGATTTGCATCTGAGAAATCTGAGAAACATGTAAATACATGAGCATTGAGAAAGAGAAAGTGTAACTAAGAAAGAATAGATATCCAATCCTTTTGAGGAACTTGTAAACCAAGAAAAGACATGAAAATTGATTAGAAGATAATTGGAAACTTTCAAGACCATTTTTTTTGTTTTTGTTGTTGTTGTGTTAAAATATATATAATGTTTTGAGCATGGTGGAGCATGCCTATAATCCCAGTATTTGGGAGGTTGAGACAGGAGAATTGCAGGTTCAAGGCCAGCCTCGGAAATTTAGCGAGACCCCCAGCAACTTAGCGAGACCCTGTTTCAAAACAACAACAACAACAACAATAATAATAATAGGCTATGGATGTAGCTTGAAGGTAGAATGCCCTGGGTTAAATCTCCAGGACCCCATATATATATACATATATGGTAACAATTACCATTTTCACTTTTTTTTTTTTTTTGCGGTACCGGGGATTGAACCCAGAGGCGTTTTACCTCTGTGCTACACCCCCGGCCCTATTTTTTATCCTTTATTTTGAAACCGGGTCTCACGACGTTGCAGAGGCCTCACTAAGGAAAGGGAGAGAGAGAGAGAGAGAGAGAGAGAGAGAGAGAGAGAGACAGGGAGAGAGAGAGAAAGAGAGTTGAGGCTGGCCGCGAACCTGGATCCTCCGGTCTCCGCCTCCCAAAGTACTGGGATTACAATCCTGCGCCACCACGCCCAGCCCATTTTCACTTTTATCTTTGATACTGGGGATTGATCCATGAGCATTCTACCACAGCCCTTTTTATTCTTATTTTGAAACAGGGTTTTGCTCAGTCTCTGAGGATCTGGCTACATTGCTGAGGCTGACCTTGAGCCTGCAGTGTTCCTGTCTCAGTCTCCTGAGTCCTGGGATTAGAGGCATGGGACACCACACCCTGCTCTTATCTTCATCATTTTTAAGTGCATAGTTCAGTGGTGTTAAACACATTCACATTATCTTACAACCATCACCACCATCCATTTCCAAAACTTTTTCATCACCTTAAACTGAAACTCTGACACTCCGTACCCACTGAACCCTAACTCAGCATCTTTTCCTCTCTCAAGATCCCCCAAGACCCTAGTAACTACTCTTCTACTCTGTCTCTGTGAATTTGCATATTCTAAGTCTCTCATATAAGTGGAATCATACAATATTTGTCCTTTTGTGTGTGGCTCATTTTATAATGTCTCCAAAGTTCATCTATGTTGTAACATGTATTAGAATTCCAATAACTTTTAAGGCTGAATAACATACCACTGTATGTATATACCACCTTTTGTAAATCCATTCATCTCTCAACGGACATGTGGGTTGTTTCCTCCTTTTACCTATTGTGAAGGGTGCAATGTTTAGTAGAGTACTGGGATGGATGCAGATCACAGGAGATTGATCGAATAAAGGACATGTGGAAATTATACGTATAAACTCACTTGAGAGGTGTAACTGTGAAAGAGAAAGGAGATGTCATATAAACTAGAAAGTAGCAGTGGGAACATACAGTGTTCCCTTGAGATGGAGCAATCCATATCACAGAAGTTTGGGTTTACAATCTGAACATGCCAAGACAGGGAGAAAAAATAAGAGCAGAAAATACTGCATTTGGAATCTTAATATTCTCTTTCCATCAATCCACATAATACCCAAGAAAAGCATAGAATGTAAGAAAGTTCAGTGTCTGCCTACTTTGTGTTGAACAACACAGTGAACAGCTCTAAAACTTTACTTTCAGTGCTCATATCTTCTCTGTAACAAAGAGTTGACCTATTCCATTAATAGTTCTACCTTTGCCTCTCTCTGAACTCTGTTTGTCTCTTGCTTTTCTTCTTTCTCTCTCCTGCTCTCTCTCTCTGACACACACATGCACATGCACATGCACACACACACACACACATGCACACACACAAACACACACACACACACACACACACAACGCAAAGTCAAAGGACAATTGGCTCTGATTCTCTAATTGCGTTTTAAGAATCATATAAAAATCACAATGCTCATTTTCCTGCAATTATACCAACATGGCCCCTATTTACCACTAAGCCTTATGGAAAACTGGAGGAAAAAACGGTCATTTGTAATGATAAGGGAGTAATTTCTTTTTAAATATAGTAAGTTTTCATTCTCAATAAGAAACATTCCTATTTGTCTGTTTTAGAAATAGGTAGTAAGCCAGCTGTGGTAGGGGCATGCCAGTAACCCCAGTACTTGGTAGGCTGAGATAGAAGGATCACAGGTTTGAAGCTAGCCTTAGCAACTTAGCAAGACCCTGTTTCAAAATTTAAAAAAGGACTGGGGATATAGCTCAGAGGTAGAATGCCCCTGGGTTCATTCCACAATAACCCCCTCTTCCTCCACCCCTAAAAAAAGAAAGAAAGAGAAAAAAAGAAAAGACCTAAGCTAATAGCCCCTGGAGCCACCAACAAATCAGGAGGAGAAACTGGAGCAGAATTCTGTGAGTGGTGAGGCCATCCCAGCAGCAGATCCTGAATACCCCTCAAAGGCTGCCCTAGTGCGGGCTCCTGACAGAGCCGCGCATCTCCCCCCCCCACCACACTACGAGCCCGCGCGATCCCCAACACCCGCGCATTGGACTCCCACACCAGCCAAGATCTGAGCAGACCCCTGCACCCTGCCTCGGACAGCAGCGCTGTCCCGCGTGACCTGGGCAGACCCCTGCGACCTGCCCTGGCCAGCAGCGCCATCCCACGTGACCCGGGAAGCCCTCTGCATCCCGCCCTGGACTCCAGTGCTGCCACCCTAGACCCGGGTGGCCCTCTGCACCCCACCTCTGACCCCCAAACCCTTTGGCACTATTGCCCAAGACCCAGAGCCTGCACATCTCTCACCTGCACAGGAGTCTCTGTGCCGTGCTTCAGAGCCCAGATACCCTCCGGTGCCACCACCTGAGACCCACGTGACCCTCCATGCCGCCTCAAAGTCAGGGCACCCTCCGGCTCCACCACCTGAGATCCAGGAACCTGTGCACCTCCCTGGGGCACACGCATGATTCTCTGCACCATGCCTTAGTGCCCGTGCACCCTCAGGCGCCGCCACCTGATACCCGAAGTCCGTCGTACCCCTCTCAGGCCCGCGCCAGATACTCAGCACCACACATCAGAGCCCAGGCAACTTCTGGCGACGCCTCCTGAGACCCGGAGCACGTGTGCATCCGGTGAGGCCCGGGCGACCCTCAGCACTGGCACCTCAGAGACTGGGCATCTTCCAGCATTGTTACCCATGCCTAGGAGCCCACATCCAAAACTGTGCCTCGAAGTGTGCCTCACGTGCCAACAACCGAGCTCCAGAACCTGCGTGCCCCCCCACACCACACCCTGGTCAACCAGACAGAAGGGAACCACAGCCTGCAGCGTACTGACCCAATTGGGTCTACAGGGAACATCAAGAGGTCTTATACATAGAAAGGAAGATGATGCGGAGGCAACAGAAGCACAAAATTGAAAACACTGAAAATACGTGAATGAGGAACAGCGAAAACAAGAAACACTCACAATGTATCAACACGTGAAATTACAGATACTGACCTACAGGAAATGCAAGACGGAGAATTCTGAATTTTGATCTTCAGAATGATGAAAGGCCTCAAAGAAAGCATAGAGGAGATAAAGGAGGAAGTTGAGGCTCTAAGAAAGAATCAGAAAGTAACACTGAATGAAATGAAGGAGAAAATAAATGAATTAAAGACTGAAATAGAAACCAACTCTAGTAGGCTCGACCATATGGAACACAGGGTATCACTCCTGGAAGACAGTTCATTCAAAACTGAGAACACAGCCAACGATATACAGAAGATATTACAACAACATACCCTGGCCATCCAAGAAATACAGAACAATACAAGACATCCTAATCTAAGGATAAAAGGCATCGAAGAAGGCTTAGAAGCACAGACCAAGGGTAGAAGAAACCTTCAAAGAAATAATTTAAGAGAATTTTCTGAACATAGAAAAGGATTTTGACATTCACATACAGAAGACATATAGAGCACTGTTAAGACAGGACCAAGAAGGACCTCACCATGCCACGTAATAATTAAAATGTCTAACGTAGAGAACTAAACAACATCGCACAGACACAGAAGAACCAAACCCCAAAATCTAGTAACCCGAGTACGAATACACAGACATAGAGTCTACCAGCTACTGATTCCCACAGAAAACTGCAATTCCGTGTCAGCAGGATTGGTAAGGAGCCATCTTACCCCAGTCCCTACAGCTGGGGCTAAAAGCCCCTGGCGCCGCAGAGAGATTAGAAGGAGAAACCGGAGCAGAATATTGTGAGTGGTGGGGCCATCACAGCAGCAGATTGTGGGCTCCTGCCACAGCTGCACACCTTCCCCCCACCGCGCTACGAGTCTGCACGATCCCAGGCACCCTGTATTGGAGCCCTGCATCAGCCAAGATCCGGGCGGCCCCCACGTCCCACGCCCCGTGCCCTGCGCCCGGCACCCCGCGTCCCGCCTAGGCAAGCCACACTGTCCTACACAACCCAGGCAGCCAGCTGTGCCCTCCCAAGCGCGACCAGGGCGGCCCCAGCCCCCCGCGCCCCACCTAGGCCAGCAACACCTTCCCCTGTGACCCAGGCGGCCAGACACGCAGTCCTCTGCGACCCAGGTGGCCAGCCACGCGGTCCTGTGCAACCAGCCGCAACATCCCGCATGACCAGGTTTGCCAGCCGAGACCCGGGCGCCCTCCCCCATGCCCCGCCTAGGCAAGCTGCGCCGAACCACGCGACCCAGGTGGCCACCTGCGCCTTCACGTGTGACCAGGGCGGCCAGCCGTGTCCTGCCTAGGCCAGCTGCGCCATCCCGTGTGACCCAGGCAGCCAGTCGCGCTGTCTCATGCAAGCCAGGAGGCCAGATGCACGATCCCATGTGACCCAGGCAACCAGCCTCACTGTCCAGTGCGACCCAAGTGACCAGCTGCACTGTCCAGTGCGACCAGGGCAAACAGCTGTGCCCAGCCTAGGTCAACCAAGCCATCCCGTGTGACCCAGGCAGCCAGCCGTGCCATCCCACGAGACCAGGGCGAACAGCCGTGCCCAGCCTAGGCCAGCTGCAATGACCCGTGCGACCCAGGTAGCCAGCTGCACCATCCTGTGCTACCCGGGTGCCCCCCCAGCACCCCGCCTAGGCCAGCCACACCATCCCAGGCAAATCAGGCGGCCCTCCACACCCCACCCCAGACTACAACACCACCACCAGAGACCTGGGTGCCCTCCAAGCCCCTCCTCGGACTCCCACATCCCTGTAGCTGCTACTGGTGACCCAGAGCCTGCACCTCTCTTACCTGTGCAGGAGCCCCTGTGCTGCACTTCAGAGCCTGAAAACCCTCCAGTGCCACCATATGAGACCCGCGCAACCTTCCACACCACCTCAGAGCCAGGGCACGCACCGGCGCCACCACCCGAATTCCAGGAGCCCAAGCACTTCACAGGGGCCCACCTGCGATCCTTAGCGCCGTGCCTCAGTGCCTGTGCACCTCAGGCACCACCACCCGATACCCAGAATTTGCAACCCCTTTAGGTCCGCGCCAGATACTCAGTGCCATGCATCAGAGCCTGGGCAACCTCCAGCGATGCCTCCCAAGACCTGGAGACCTGGAGACGCACGTGTGCACCACCTGGGGCCCGGGCGACCCTCAGCACCTGCGCCTCAGAGACCGGGCATCTTCTGGTACTGTCACCTGCACCTCAGAGCCCACATCCAACACCGCACCTCAAAGTGCGCCTCACGTGCCAACACCCGAGCTCCAGAACCTGTGTGACCCCACACACACACACTGCGTCCCAGTCAACCAGACGGGAGGGAACGACAGCCTGTAGTATTCTGACCCAATTGGGTCTACAGGGACCATCAGGAGGTCTTATACATAGAAAGGAAGATGATGCAGAAGCAACAAAAACACAAAATTGAAAACACTGAAAATATGAGAATGAGGAACAGTATAGAAACAAGAAATGAAGATACAAGAAACACAATGCATCAAGTGAGATTACTGATACTGACCTACAGGAAATGCAAGACAGAGAATTCAGAATTTTGATCTTCAGAATGATGAAAGGCCTCAAAGAAAGCATAGAGGAGATGAAGGAAGAAGTTGAGGCTCTAAGAAAGAATCAGAAAGAAACACTGAACGAAATGAAGGAGTCAATAAATGAATTAAAGACTGCAATAGAAATCAACTCTACTAGGCTTGACCACATGGAAAATAGGGTATCACTCATGGAAGACAGTTCATTCAAAACTGAAAACACGGTCAACTATATACAGAAGATATTACAACACACCCTGGCCATCCAAGAAATACAAGACAATACAAGACGTCCTAATCTAAGGATAAAAGGTATCAAAGAAGGATTAGAAACACAGAGTAAGGGTATAAGAAACCTCTTCAAAGAAATAATTTCAGAGAATTTTCCGAATATAGAAAAGGACTTGTACATTCACATACAGGACACATATAGAACACTGTCAAGACAGGACCAAAGAAGGACCTCACCACGCCACGTAATAATTTAAATGTCTAACATAGAGGCCAAAGAAAGAATCCTAAAAGCAGCAAGAGCAAAAGAAAGGGTGACATACAGGGGCAAAACAATAAAAATCACCCCAGACTTCTCAACCCAAGTCAGGAATGCCAGGAGGGATTGCTATGGAGTACTCCGGACACTGGAAGAAAACAACTTCCAACCAAGACTGGTATATCCAGCAAAGCTATCATTTAAAATTGATGGGGAAATAAAAATGTTCCATGATAAACAAACACTTAAAGAATTCATCAGGACCAAGCCAACACTGGAGGAAATTCTAAAAGAAATAAATAACAAAGAAGAGAAAACAAGCAATTTTCAGAACCACAGGAGAGGTGAACTCCACTAGGTAGGCAACTAAACAAGATTTGTCACTACAGCAAACAGAAAATAAAACTCAAAATGACAAGAAACAAAAATCATATCTCAATAATAACATAGAATGTCAAAGGACTCAACTCCCCAGTTAAAAGGCATAGACTGACAATGTGGATTAAAAAGCATAACCCAAATATATGCTTCTTACAAGAAACTCATCTTCTAGCCAAAGACACTTGTACACTAAAGGTAAAAGGATGGAAAAAGATATACCATGCAAACAGAGATCGAAACAAGCAGTGGTAGCAACACTTATATCTGACAAAACAGACTTTAAGCTAAAACACATAAGAAGAGACAAAGCGGGTCATTTCTTACTAATAAAAGGAACAAGCCAACAAGAAAATATAATAATAATAAACATTTACGCCCCAAATGTGGGCACACCCACATTCATAAAACAAAGCCTTCGGGACATCAGGTCCCAAATAGACCCAAACACAATAATATTGGGAGACTTCAACACACCACTCAAACCACTAGATTGATCCTCCGGACAAAAGATGAATAAAGATTGTTCAGACCTAAAGAAAACCATAGACCAGATGGATCTAATAGACACATACAGATTATTACAACCAGCAACACCTGAATACACATTTTCCTCAGCTGCCCACAGAACATTCTCCAAAATAGACCACATACTGGGTCACAAAGCAAGTACCAGCAAATTCAAAAGATGTGATATAGTTCCCTGCATCTTCTCAGATCACAATGAAATGAAACTGGAAATTAACAACAGGAAGACTAAAAGTAACCACATAAATACATGGAGACTTAATGATACACTTCTGAATGAGGAATAGATCAGAAAAGTAATAAGGGGAGAAATAAAAAGATTCCTAGAATTAAACGAAAATAGAGACGTGATGTACCAAAATCTATGGGACACTCTGAAGTCAGTGTTAAGAGTAAAATTTATAGCACTGAGTGCCCACATAAGAAAAACAGAAGACATCCAAATAAATAACCTAATGACACACCTCAAGGATCTTGAAAAACAGGAACAGTCGAATCCCAAAGCCTGTAGGAGGCAGGATAACTAAAATCAGAGCAGAAATTAGTGAAATAGAGAATAAATGAACAATACAAAGAATCAACAAAACAAGAAGCTGGTTGTTTGAGAACATTAACAAGGTTGGCAAACCACTAGCTAACCTAACCAAAAGAAGGAGAGAATCAACTCAAATTACCAAAATCAGAAATGAAAAGGGGAACATCACCACAGATAGCGGAGAAATCCAGAGGATCATAAGAGACTACTTTGAAAACTTATATTCCAATAAAATTGAAAAGATGGAAGAAATCGAAAAATTTCTAGACACATACAACCTACCTAAATTGAACCAAGAGGATATAGAAAACCTGAATCAACCAATAGTAAGCACAGAGATAAAAATAGCAATAAAAAGTCTTCCATCAAAGAAAAGCCCAGGTCCAGTTCTGATGGTTTTCCAGCCTAATTCTACAAAACTTTTACAGAAGAACTAAAACCAATACTTCACAAGCTATTCCGTGAAATTGAAAGAGATGGAATTCTTCCAAATTCCTATTACCAGGCCAACATCACATTAATACCAAAGCCAAATAAAGATACCTCAAGAAAAGGGAATTACAGACCAATATCATTAATGAACAAAGACGCAATAATTCTAAATAAAACACTAGCCATGTGCATTCAAACCCATCTTGAGAAAATCATACACCATGACCAAGTTGGTTTCATTCCAGTAGAGCAAGGCTGGTTCAACATATACAAAACAATACACGTTATTCACCATATAAATCAAACTAAAAACAAGAATCACATGATCATTTCAATAGATGTGGAAAAAACATTTGAAAAAATTCAACACCCATTCATGTTAGGAACTCTACAGAAAATTGGAATAGAAGGAACATACCTCAACATCATTAAGTCAATATATAAGAAACCCAAAGCCAACATCATATTGAATGGGGGAAAATTGCCGGAATTCCCCTTAAAAACAGGAACAAGACAAGGATGTCCACTATAACCACTCCTTTTCAATATAGTCCTAGAAACTCTTGCCAGAGCAATAAGACAAGAGAATGACATCAAAGGAATTCAAATAGGAAAAGAATTAAAATTATCTTTATTTTCAGATGACATGATCCTATATCTAGAAGACCCAGAGAACTCAACCAAAAATCTACTAGAGATGATCAATAAATTCAGCAAAGTAGCTGGATACAAGATCAACCTAAAAAAATCAGTAGCTTTCATATATGCCAACCATGAATCCACTGAGAAAGAAATCCAGAAAACAATTCCATTCACAACTTCAAAACCAATCAAATACCTAGGAATAAACTTAACCAAAGAGGTAAAAGACCTCTACAATGAAAACTATAGAACACTGAAGAAAGAAATTGAAGAAGATCTTAGAAGATGGAAAGATCTCCCCTGCTCTTGGATAGGCAGAATAAATATTATCAAAGTGGCCATTCTGCCAAAAACGGTCTACAGAGTCAATGCAATCCCTATCAAAATACCAACATAATTTTTCACAGATCTAGAAAAATCAGTCATTAATTTCATATGGGGAAACAAAAGACTCAGAATAGTCAAAGCAATTCTCAGCAATAAGAATCATGCAGGAGGCATAACAATTCTTGACTTCAAATTGTACTACAGAGCTATAGTAATAAAATCAGCATGGTATTGGCACAAAAACAGACACATAGACCAGTGGAACAGAATAGAAGGTACAGAAAGAAGTTCACAAACTTATAGTCAATTGATTTTCGACAAAGGTGCTAAACACATACGTTGGAGAAAGGACAGTCTTTTCAACAAATGGTGCTAGGAAAACTGGTTATCTATCTGTAGAAAAATGGAACTAAATCCTTACCTCTCACCCTGCACAAGAGTCAACTCAAGATGGATCAAAGACCTGGAAGTCAGACCAGAGTCTGTGAAATTATTAGAAGAAGGCATAGGTTCAACACTCCATCATATAGGCACAGGTAGAAACTTCCTCAAAAAGACCTCCAAAGCACAGGAAATTAAACCAAGAATTAATAAGTGGGATAGCATTAAACTACAAAGCTTCTGCTCATCAAAGGAAACCATCAAGAGCCTAAAGAGAAAGCCTACAGAATGGGAGAAGATCTTTGCAAGCTATCCTTCTGACAGACGTCTAATATCTAGGATATACAAAGAACTTAAAAGACTTTACCCTAAGAAAACAAATAATCCGATCAAGAAGTGGGCAACTGAAATGAATAGATACTTCACGAAAGAAGAGATACAAATGGCCAATAGATACATGAAAAAATGTTCAACATCATTAGTAATCAGGGAGATGCAAATCAAAACTACTCTTAAGATTTCATCTAACCCCAATTAGAATGGCAATCATTAAGAAGTCAAACAACAACAAATGTTGGCGAGGTTGTGGGGAAATTGGGACTCTTCTACACTGTTGGTGGGATTGTAAACTAATTCAACCACTATGGAGATCAATGTGGAGATTCCTCAGAAAACTGGGAATGGATCCACCATATGATCCGGCTATACTACTACTGGGTATCACACCAAAGGGATTGAAACCAGAAAACTTCAGTAATATATGCATACCCATGTTCATAGCAGCACAATTCACAGTGGCCAAATTATGGCATCAACCTAGGCGTCCATCAACAGATGAGTGTATTACAAAATTGTGGGAAATACACACAATGGAATTCTATTCAGCAATAAAGAAGAACAAAATAACATCATTTGTAAGAAAATGGAAGGATCTGGATAATATTATGTTAAGTGAGATCAGCCAATCACAAAAAAAGAAGGGTCATATGTTTTCATTAATATGTGTAACCTAGGGAGTAGTGGGGACACACAAGGGACTCTGGCTGATAATGGAGAACCCTCGGTGGGGCAAGGGAAGTGGTACAAGGGAAGGGGAAGGGCAAGAAAGAAGTGAATCAGTGGAATTACTATCATAAACAATGTGTACATGTGAGAATATACCAACATCATTCTTGGTACTTCATATGGGTGGGGGGATGTGGGGGGGACACTAAGAGCTGTGTGCTTGTATGTTAACATCAAATAGATATTCATTGTGTTGTGAGACTACAATGCACCAATAAAAGCATGTTAAAAATAAAAAAAAAAAGAAAACACCTAGTAAAACATCACTGAGCCATCCTGGACCACAATATCCAACTCTTCCTCAGTCTAAGGCCACATTTTCTCTCTGATGTACAAGAACTGAGAAGAATCATGGGATAATTCATGGGAAGAATCAAGGGATATCAAGAAGAATCATGGGATACTTAAGGGATTCATGGGATAATTCCTTTGGCAACATAATTTCTGAAAAAGTTAAGAAAGAACATGTGCTGCTACTATTGAATTCCTAGAAACAAAGTTGAATTACAGCCGACTTTTAACAACCATAGGATCCCTGCCTTCACGCTTTCATATATGGTTTCCCCAAGGTAAAATCTGCCCCCAAATCTGGTCACTTATTAATTGCCTCTTGGCTCTGTAAACATTGAGAGGAGACCTTCAGTCATCTCTAGATTCTTCTATTAATACTTCCGTGGTGGTTCACTAGAAATTAAAGTAATAAACCCTGCTTTTATTAAACGCCTGCACTGTTAGACACTGTAGTAGGCCCATTGTATCTGTTGCTCCTCTCCTCACAGAACCCTGCAGGAGGGCTGTTATTGTTCCATTTCAGAGACAAGAGAACTGGCTCAGCAAGGACACTTCCTCAGCAGGCAACCGGTAGGCTGGGCTCCAAATCCGTACCTGCCTTACTCCAAGGCTGTGTTCTCGCCTCCAGAAACAGCCTCTCTGCAAAGGGTGAGAGTAACACAGCTAATTTAACTATCAGCAATCAGGTTAAAATGCCAGAGGCAAGGATGTCACGAAGTAAAAATGGTCTGGGAATAGCAAAACTCCAGGCTTTCCTTCCTGTTTGCTACAATACAGTGACTTGGATAAATCAGATTGGGTGTTTATGGTGCGGTCCCAGCTCTCTCATCAAAGACCATCCAGGCATCAAGCCATTTCTTTCTGCTCAGCAGGTGTGGAGGGCAAGGTTAATCATAGCCTACGGTTTGTGGCATGCTATCACCCAGCCTGGTGCCAGACTCTGTTTTTATCTGTCTTGTTTTTATATGTTCGATTGTTCTCTTTAACTGCCATTACCCACCCCTTCTCTCCCTAGCACCAAGGCAATCATTTGAATGCATCTGATGCAATCCTATTTTACGTGTTCCTGAAAACCCTTATTATGTTTCTGTGTAAGTGTGTGGACGCTGAGGCCTCCCGGTGAGGCACGGGCCCTGCGCTAGAACCCAGATGAGGCCAGATGTGGCTCCAGTCCCAGCTCTGCCCTCATCAGCCAAAGAAATTTTCAAAACCAGCTACTCCCTGCAAGCCTGTCCTTTGACTTGAAACAAGGATTATGCCACCTGCCTTGCTTTACTTATGGGATAAGAACCAAATGAAATGATGCAAAAGACATTGCTAGGCTCTAAAGCATTTAAAGCAACATAGCTTGTATTAAGAATTGGGAGATTTCATGGTGAGGGTTCTAGGTCCCAATAGGTCTTTTTTGTGTGAGGTATTGGGGATTGAACCCAGGGGCATTCTCCTCTGAGCGACACCCCCAGCCCTATTTTATTCTTTATTTTGAAACAGGGTCTCACTAAGTTGCAGAGGGCCTCACAAGCAGCTGAGGCTGGCCGGGAACCTGCGATCCTCCTGTCTTAGCCTCCCAAGTACTGGGATTACAAGCGTGTGCCACCACACCTGGCTCCAATAAATCTTTTAAACATTGGGCATTCAAGTCAAATTGACCAAAAGGGCTGTGGAGTACACCCAGATCTTGAGACTAGAAGGAGAGAGCTAAGTGGCCCAAATTTCTTAAACACCTGAATGGAGTTTGGAGGACTGTCCTGGTTAAAATATCTCCACTGGAACCTCACCCCCTCGCTCACCCCTGGCTGGCTTCCCAGGAAACTTGAGTCCAGAAGAGGCGAGGTGAGGAAGGAGGACCATGCCAGCTGCAGAAAAGGTAGCCAAGAAGATCACAGAGGTGTGGGAAACAACCGCTCAGGAGGCGTGAATTGCAGAAGGCAGCCATAGCGCTGGTCGGCGTGACCATCTGCTGTCAGGTCCGACACATTCTCAAAGCTCCAGCCAGCTTCTAGGCGCAGAGCTGAGGAATCCTTCACTCTGCTCCATGGCCACATGAATCTTGCAACATTTTCAGATGACTCGGGAGCCAAATGGCCGCAGGTGTGGGTTGGAGATGAAGCAGCGCTTTCTCTTCCTTCTTTGCTGGCAGCAACTTTCTGGAACTTGGCTTCTTCCTCTGTATAACACGGCATGCTTTTTAAATGGTTGCACCATTTTAGACTTTGGAGAAATAGAATTAGAATTAGAAAGGACTGAGAGGGTGTGGGATTAGCAGTTTTGCACGGAGCTACTAACATGAACAAAGCCAATCTCTCTGACTACTGACATGTATATTTTTCACACTTCTCCCAGCGGATGGTGTTGACCAGCTTTTAATCAATAAGAAGAGGAAGACAGAGAGGCAAGCAGTGTCTCTGTTAAGATACCTCTCCTTTGTCTCTAATCTCTGAAGCCCTTGCTGCAAGCAAAAAAAAAAAAAAAGAAAAGAAAGAAAGAAAAAAAGTGTTTCTGATCTATTTCTTTCCAACAGTAATTATAGACCCTATTAATTGCCCCCCCAAAAAGATAGATGCAAAAGGAAAAAGAAAAACCAAAATGTGAAAACTTGATGGAGCGAGACATGGAGTTGAATGAGAATATCACTTCCCCTCCCCGGCTTCACATGTCTCTTTACTGTAGTGAACGCACTCCCTCGGAGGCAGAAACCTAAGCTAGTTGTGACAGAATTGAAGATCAAGCAATTCAGGTTCATTGCCACAGACGTGGTATGATTCCATTTCAGTAGACAAGAGATACCCAGGGAGTTTTCTCATTTTGTTACATTCTCATCGCCACCCTTCACTAAATTTACTTAATTGGAAGTTAGAATTTACATTATGAGAATTAGGACGTGCTTTTTCTCCTCTAGGGCTATTGCCTGCTGCATCCTTAGCCAAGTGTCCATTCATGGAAAGATGGAAGTGGCTGGGGGGAAGGAGAATGCTTCCCCAGAGCTGAATTGATGGGCTCAGGCTTTATCCTTCCTGCAGACACATGCCCTGGTAATACATGCAGAAACCTCTGGAGACATCAATGTGGAACTAATCAGAAGGAAACATTCTGGAAACTGGCTCCTTCCTATCGAAGTTATGGTTTCATATTAAAATTAGTTACCAGGCTCTCAAACATGTCATGAGGGCAGAGAAGACAAGAGGGGAGAGGGACTGGGGGTCTGTGTGGCTCACAGGCACAATGTCAGAGGGACCCACAAAAGTATTGGGGGTGGCAGAGTCCAGAGAAGAGGAAGACAGAGACTGGAGCAAGCCATGAATGACCTGCCGGGCCTTGATCCCTGATGCTCATGTGATCTCTCCTCTACCACCTGAGGCTGATAAGACCAGAATGCTCAGATGTGTGCAGGCCCAGTCATGCTGGGAAGTAAATATGGAAACATGAGGACAAATGCAGCATAACAAATACAATATGAATGAAACGGCATCAAGCATTCAGAAGTAGGAAAACAAACTGCAGAAACAGCTCCCTCCTTTACTGTTTTCATACATGATGGATAACCAGCTTTCTCAGATACAGATGGCATGAGACAGCACCAGGAGTCCCAGTGTGACAGATGGTGACAGTGTTTGGAAATGTTGACTGTGGTTTGCCAACAAGAAACACCCCACTGCTTTCCTGAAACTCGTGGAGTTCAAGGTCAGCCTGTTGTGCTTGGAAGAATCGTGGGTAGAAATCCCTGCTTGCTAGCTGACACGGAAGACAGAAACTTTCAAATGAGAAGACGCGCAGTTGGGCATTGCACATCTGCTTTGATAGATATTCAGGGAAACAGCACTGCCCAGTGTGTGGAATACAGTCTGCTTGACCTTGACCATGGGAGTCCTGGAGCCTGATATGTCCGTGTCCTGGCCAGAGTCCAAGAATAAGCCCATGGCTTTCCAAC
Source organism: Glis glis (assembly GCA_004027185.1). Taxonomy (NCBI): domain Eukaryota; kingdom Metazoa; phylum Chordata; class Mammalia; order Rodentia; family Gliridae; genus Glis; species Glis glis. The sequence continues at coordinate 27,781 of PVJS01010426.1, read as the reverse complement.
ATGGAGGGAAATTCAGCAAGGCTGTTGAAGGCTATTTTTAAAAATCTTGTGTTTAAAATAACCCAAGTGGTTCTCAGCAAACGGGCTGACTCTGCTGCCAAGACGGGCTGAGAGTAAAGGAAGCCTTTCTCAAGCATCCAGTGGAGGCCGGGCTGTGAGCTCAGGCACATCATGCCCCAGACATCTATTTAAGTGATTATGATTGTGTGGTCTGCGAAGTACCTGGGAGGTCGACCACAGAGGGCTCAGCAGGGCATGGCGTTCTGCAAACAGGGTGAGCCAGGAGGAAGGCAGGGCCAGCCGCTACCCAGCCTGGGCAGGCCACCACAGTGCCCTCCTCAGGTGCGTCCTGCTGCAGCTCATCTACCACATGTGCCCAGGTTTCCTAATGTATGAAGCACATATTTAAGAAAGTGCTCCACTAAGGTCAAAGAGAGGCTTAACTCCCAAAGCACACCAGGGTGTGGCTCATGCATGATGTGCAGTGCGCATGTGTAACTCTTGCAGCACACACAGGTGTGGCATGACACACCAAGTGTATCAGGGACAACACACAGGTACCTAGCGCAAGGTGCAATGCCTGGGCATGGTAGGCAACGTGCAGGTGTAATGCCTGATGCCAGCTGTAACCAGGAGATGCCTTGACAACCAATATGAGCCTAGCAACCTGAGGGCTGTAGTTGTCAGTACCTGAGACTGAACACCTGCAGCTTTGTCTGCCAAGGAGCCTCGCCACCTTGCCATTCTAGCCACCGATGATGAGCTCAGGGCTGGCTCGCTGGCCCGGCAGGAGGCCTTTGCCACAGGGAGCTCCTGGCAATTCCTCACCTTTGGTTTTGGTCAAGACCCCACTTAAGGCCAGCCTGAAGACCCAGACCAGACTCACCATTGACCCAGACCCGAGACCCTGACACAGCCAACTGAGCTCCACCTGAAATGGATGCCCAACCTGCTTCCAGGTTGTACTAATCCTGCCCAACCCATCCCTGCCCTAAAATACCATAAGTTGTATCAAGTTTGTGTGAACTGTTAAGAAATAAAAACCCTATCTTGGTCACAACTGCAGTAAATGTTCTTGTAATGACTAGAGTGTGTGGGTTGTTTCCACCATCTAAATCTGCTCAGAACACCTAAAAACTATGGGCACCCAGTGATCAGCCTGTGTCCAGGAAGGATTTTTTTCTCCATTGGTGCCACAAAACCTCATCTTCTCTGCTAGGGGCTGAGTGTGTCTCCCCCTAGATTCATACTTTGAAGTCCTAACCCCCAGCACCTCAGAATGGGGCTGTATTTGGAGAAAGGACTTTTAAAGGGTGGCTGAGTTAAGATAAGGCTGTTTGGGTGGGCTTAATCCAACCTGACTGGTGTTCTTGGAAGAGACACAGGGGTGTGTGTGCACAGAGGAAAAGCCCAGGAGAGAGGCCTCAGAGGATACCAGTCCTGCTGGCATCTTGACCTTGAACTGCCGGCCTCCTTCACTGTGAGAGAACAAGTCTGTGTTGTTGAAATCACCTCACCGGGCCGTGGTATTTCTCTAAGGCAGCCCTAGAAAATGAATTCACTCCTATTTCTAAGACCTTTATTTGCTTCTCTTTCTCTTTTTTGTTTGTTTTCTTTCATATGAAAATTCAGTTTAAAAAAATCTCCTATGTGTTTACCCTAAAGTATAAATGACAAGAAACCTTGAAATGTCCCCTTTCCCTAGACTGCCACACCATTTGAGTTTAACACGATCCCCGCCATGAGTTCCGGGAGTGAAGATCTAAGTGGACGATCAGGGTCCAGGGAGATGTGGGTGGACAGTGGTCCCTCCAAGTGGAAATTGGCCTTTGTTTCCTAGCATACTGAGGATGAAGTATCAGGCCTGAATGTGGGATGCCAGGGCTCCCTGCTTGAAATCTCCCCTTTATTATGGGAAAATCCCAGTGATCCCCATTTTCCCCACCATCTTCAATACAAGGAATCTTTGAGAAGAAAGGAAAATGCCCGACTTTAATGACAGGTTTTATAGGGTAATGGGAACCCCAGCTCAAAGAAGTTTAAACACAAATGAGTTATTTTTTCTTGTGCTGGGGATTGGATCCAGGGCCCCAGTGCATTCTACATGCCTGCTCTATACTGAGCTACATGACCCTCCCCAGGGTTTTGTTTGTTTGTTTTTTAATCTTGAATAATGGCGAGTCCTGGAGCAGAATTATCTCCAGGTTGATTTGATGGTTCAGACTCTTCTCTTTCTCTCTTTTGTCTTTCTTGGTGTCAGCTTCGTTCTCAGACAAGCCAGAAACCAGAATAAAAGAAGTATGTCTTCTGGTAACTTTTTTCTTTTTCTTTTTCTTTTTTGCGGTACTGGGGATTGAACCCAGGGGCATTCTACCTCCAAGCTACACCCCCAGCCCTGTTTTTTATTCTTTATTTTGAAAGAGTCTCACTAAGTTACGGAGGGCCTCACTAAGTAGCTGATGCTGGTCGCGAACCCGGATCCTCCGGTCTCAGCCTCCCAAGTACTGGGATTACAAGCGTGCGCCACCATGCCCAGCTCGCCTTTTGGTAACTTTTTCTTAGGAACACGACAGGGACCACCATAGGGCCAAAGTACAAATACACTCCCGGGCCTTAGCTCATCGTGTGTTAGCTCTTCAAGGCTTGATATGTGCTTATCAGCTTCAGAGAGCAGGTGCATCATGCATAAAGGATCAAACTGTTGAAGAGTCACGGCAACAGTAGACTCCCAGGGCCCTTGACCTGTAATTGCCTTGACTTATGTTTCCTTCTACTCCCCACCTGCGTGTTCTCTTAACAGCCACAGAACTCATCCTTATCAGAGAGCAGAGATGTTTATACACGATATGGCATGGATATGAAAAAAAACAATCTGGCTCCAGGCTGACAGACAACCTAGCCTCCCTCAGAAACTAAAAAGTGCTCACACAAAAAGGAAGAGAAAAATCCCAACACCTTTTGAAATGTATCTCAAGCCAATTAACATTCCAGAGCCCTTAGTCCCCCTTGCTAACAATGCTGCTCACATGAATAAAAACTAGCCCCCTTCTTTGTCCTGGGAGCCAGCCTGATGCTCTCCTGGTCCCCTTCTGCTCCCAATAAAGAATCTTGTTCCCGGTGCAGTGGAGCTTCTGTCTGATTCTTCTGATGGAAAGCACCAGAACCCACCATTCTGTTCCGGCATCAGGAATAAGAAACTTCTCAGAAGATTCCTGGAGAATTTCTGTCTTCCTCTCAGCCTTCTGGAAATAAATATTCTATCCCTGCAGACAGGACTAGAAGCCAGGTAGTGACTGACAATGCAAACTGCATCGCACCCGCTTCTAAGTTAATACTAGATTTGAGAATCAAGCACATCCATGAATGATGCTAGGACGTGGCATACTGATGTAGCCCTTTGGTGGTTTGGAGCTCGCAGCTACCTCCAGCAATGGGACCAGTGGTACGAAGACAGGCTGCCCTGTCAGAGGAACACAGGGCTGTGCTGCACAATCAAGGCAGCTCTGGAGCCAGTTACTCGTTTGGTCCCTGCTTAGCTTTATTTTATTTTGATTCCTTTCGCTACCTACCCACTCGCTAATTCTCACTTACCTCCCCATCTGTGTTAGACTGTTTGTGCTGCTATCATAGAACAGTTGAGACTGGGTAATTTATAAACCATAGAAGATATATTTTCCTTCTTCTGGAGTCTGAGAAGTTCAAGATCAAGGTGCTGGTAGGTTTGGTGTCTGGTGAAGGCCTATTTCCCATAGATGGAGGTGTCTAGTGTCCTCACATAGTGGAATGGATGGAAATGCACAAAAAAGGGATGAAAGCTGTGTCCTCACATGGCAGAAGAGTGAAAAAGAACGAATTTACTCTCTCAAATCCTTCTATAATGGCACTGTGTTAATCAGCTTCATGTTACTATAACAAAATAACTGAGGTAATTAACTTATAAAGAAAAAGGGTTATTTAGCTCATGGTTTTGGAAGGTCTAGTTCAATGTTGGGTGGTCCCATGTTTGGGGCCTCTGGTGAAGGCGGCACATCATGTCAGGAGCACCTGAAGGCAAACCACTTATGTCCCTAGCTGTGAATCAAAGAGAGAGAATAAGACTAGGCTCCCCCAATCCCCTTGAGGGCCATCCACAATGACCTAAGGACCCCTCCATAGGGCCCAATCTCCTAAAGATCCTCAGTATCTCCCAATAACTCCACCATGGGGAGCAGACCTTTAACACATGAGCCTTTGGGGGACACTCAACATCCAAACTATAGCAGATGTGAATCCCATTGTATAAGAGCTGTGCCTTCATGACTCAATCACCTTCTAAAGGCTTCACCTCTTAAAATGATGACATTGGTGGTTAAATTTCAACATATGAACTGTGGGGGCCACATTCAGACCATAGTACCATCCAAACTCCATGCAGAGACAGTCTGCATGCCTTGCCTGGACAGCACCATTTGCTCTCCAACACTGGACTGGACCTGCCAGGCTTACAGCTAGGTTGTCCTCAGGCCAAGGGTCCATCTCGAGCCCCATCAATGTTCACCTCTCCCTCTTCAGAAGGGGTCCAAAGCAAAGCAGGAATATGGGTATTCAATACAGTTATTAACTCTCTCTTTTACACAAGAGCATGTACGTCTGTGTTTAAATTTTCTTAAATGTGCTAACAACAATGACAAAAAGAAAATGGTGTTTTAGTACAAATAAAAATTAAAGTCTAAATTCATTATGTCCATAAGTAATATGGCATGTTCCCTTTAGCATGTAAGAAGGGAGAAACATGACAGGGTAAGAACTAAAAAACATAATTATGTTTATATTTTGCTTATTGGACGCTCATTAAAAGTTTCATGTACTGAAAAACTAAACCATAGTGGGATATTAGGGATAATAACTAAGTCTCTTAAGTCCTATGTGTTTGCTGTTATCTAAGTGCTGTTGTTTAAATGGCATCATCAAATACAGAAGAAAGGACTAATGATGTGAGAATTAAAAAAAAATCCTGATCCACATGTATTCCTACAGAATACTCAGATGGGCTTACACTCTGTTTAGAGCCGGGACCCTGAGCTGTGGTTTCTCTCTCTCTCTTTCTCTGCCTTGTGGAAAAATCCAAACAGGAAACAGGAACCGAAGATAACAACAGCATCATTATACATCTGGTCGTTCCCAAGGCATTTACTAAGAGTTTGTTATTGCCTTGAGTTTCTGCTTTGATAAGACCTCATATCTTGCTTAACTGGACAGATTAGATATAGGTAGAGAAATCTGTATATATGGGAATGGAGCAGGAGGAGAAAGGTGCTGTAGGAGCATGGGGCAGGTGTGAGTGGATGTGGCATTGAGATTGGTTTTCAAAGGGGAAAATGACATTAGACTCAGCACATTTTATTGTTTTGTGGCTTTCCTGATTATTTCATATCTCTTCTCTCCTGGATGGATTATAAAGAAAGACAGGATTTATACACACTTGTTCACTAGAATAAATAGTGATATTTTGGAAATCTTACTATTTCCAATAGTAACAGCAAATCCAGGAATCCTTGTCAAATTAATGAACAAAGGAATACGTGACCACCAACATGAGCCAAGTAATAAGGATGATTGCTCTAATTATAAGCTCAATAGCAATTATTCAGATTGATCATCATAGCAGTAAGCTAGAGCTTAAGTTGATTTGTCAGGGAAGGGTCGTAATGAAGTCTGGGAAGGACAAATGGAATGAGAGTTAAAGGTGTATGCTGTGTACATGTGTAAACTCAAGTGGACAAAGTCAATGGAAGTTTAAGACAGTGAAAACGTCCATGCAAGAATGCTAATCATATTATGATGTCTCCGGAGCGGTGGCAGAATGAAAGAGGACTAGTAGATTGGGACCTGGTATAGTCTGATAAACACTCTATTGAGACCTCTTCCACTAGAGTCTGAAGCAAAAGAGATTAGAGAAAAAGAGACATCATAATACATGGATCACTTGGAACTGTGCCTTGTATACAGGAAGAACCAAATGTTAGTTATTGTCATTATTGAACAAAATTGTCAATATCTCAGTAACTGCTATAGTTTCAGACTTTAAATTTTTTTGTGAACATATACCCGTGTACTTGGGTAGCTATTTCTTTTCCTCTTGGCTGCTGCAAAGATTTACTTAATGCTAAAACAGATAGATGAGGATAGATGTGCAACTTTCTTCTATGCTGCAAACATGCCTGTACCAATTACTATGTATGCTCTGGGAAGCCTGGATTAATAAAAAGCTCTCTTTTGTCTGTGTTAATGCAGTGCAAGGGGTTATATGTGAATTTCCATTTTTTCATCAGGCAGAGGAAAGCGACATCTGATTGAAATATTAAGATCTTCCTGCCATTATTCAATAATGTGCACTCTATGTTGACCATCAAATGCTTTCCTGTCCCTGCTCACTTATTAGTGGCAGTAGCTACGTTAATTGACTAGTCTAGTTGATGCCTTCCTCTTTAATAATGTTGTGCTCATTTGTGAATGCATTACACAGAAAATCTGGTACAAAACATTTGGATTTTTGTGTTAAAAAGTCAATAAAGAGAGGTTCCCTTAGGGTATCTCACCAAAACCAACCAAAGTTACCATCTGCTTCTCCCTAATGATAAATGGTCACTCTAAATTAATTGTGATACCTGTGGTTCCCTGTGTTTCTCTTTCTTTCTTCCTCAGTAGATATTAAAGAAATCTCTTTGGAAATTGGAGTCTGCCTCTAGTCATGATCTCCCCACCTCTTGGCTTTTCTCTTTCACATCTCCCAAATAAAAAGTGTCCTAAATAAAATAATATTGTTTTAAGAAACTTTGGAGAAGACTCATGAAACAAAAAACAGCATCAACATATCTGCAATTGGAAGTTCAAATTTTGACTAATCTAATTATCTTTATCTTGACATTTACTTTAAATTGAGCATAGAGTTGTATAGTTTCCCTTAAAAAACTCCATAAAAATAACAGTAAAGGGATTTCAAAGAGCTAGAATCCCACAAAAGTAAAAAGAATGGAAAGAAAAATACAAGCAGGGGAAATATTTCAAAAAATATGTATGGTTTATTGATCAGGGTTCTACAATAGGTAGAACCAGTAGGATATACATGTACATGCTACAACATTTATTTTAAGGAGTTGGCTCATGCAATTGTGGGTCTGGCAGGTCTGATATCCATAGGGAAGGACAGCAGGCTGGAAACTCAGATGGCAGTCTATGCTACAGACTTGAGATAGAATTTCCTTTTTAGGGAAACCTCAGTTTTTGCTCTTAAGGCCTTCAGTTGACAGGATGAGTTTGACACATTTTATCAAGGGAAATTTTTACTTAAACTCAATTGATTATAAATATTAACCACATCTTGAAATACCTTTACAACACCTAGACTGGTGTTTGATTAAATAACTGGGTACTGTCACTTAACCAAGTTGACACCTAAAACTAACAGTCACATATGAAAATTCTAAGTGGAAGTGACTATAGCCCTAAAAGGCTGATTATTCTCCCTCTACTTAAGAAAGAATCAAACACACACACACACACACACACACACACACACACACACACACCCCTACCTCTTTTCCTAAGCATAAAACCTTTGGAAGCAAGGATAATATTCCCCCTTGTCACAATCTGTGGTGGGAAGACACTAAATGATTCCCAATGATCACTTTTCTAGTGTTTATATCCTTGTATGATCCCCTCCCCTTGAATGTGGAAGGACCTGTGATTTCTTTAAACTACTCGACTACAACAATGCTTGCAGAACATCACTACTGTGATGACATTACATTATATTATATAAGGCTCTGTTTTGCAAGAAGATTTGCTCTAGAGATTCTCTTTTGTGAGCTTGATGAAGTAAGTGGCTGTGTTGAGGAGGCCCACAGAGCAAGGAATTGAAGGCAACCTTTTAGAGCTAAGGGTGACCTTCAGGTGACGTCTATGTAATAACGTGAATGAATTTGGAAGCAGATTCTTTCCCAGTTAAACCTCCAGATGAGACTGTGTTTTGTGTATGTGTGGTGGTGAGGATCAAACCCAGGTCCTCAAGCTAGGCAAATGCTTTACCACCGAAGTACATCCTCAGCCCCAGGAGAACTGTCTTTATTCACAGAAGGTAATATACATTAACAATATACAAAAATCAACTTTATTTTTATAAACAATTTTAAAAACAATACATTCAACATTGCATAACAAATATAAAATGCTTAGCGAGCAAATTAACAAAAATTGCGTAAGAAACTGTATGCAAAGGTAGACATCACTAAGAGAAACTAAGGAAGACCTAAATGGTTCAAGATATATACAATGTTCATTAATTCAAAGATGTAAGTTTTTCCAGATGTCCCTGCTCCTCAAATTAATCTATAGATCCAATGTGTTCCCAATCAAATTACCAACACATTTTTTCTTTTTCGGGTAGAAATTGATAAGCTGATTTTAAAATTAATGTGGAAATATGATGTAAAAAATCTGGAATAATCTTTGAAAAAGAAGAACCAAGCAAAAGTACTTCTGCCTGATTTCAAATCTTATAATAAAATCTGCAATAATCAAGAGAATATGGTACTGACAAAATGATAGATCAATAAACCCATGGAACTGGAGTCAAGAAAAAGATTCAAACATGTGGTCAATTGATTTTTGGCAAAGTTACAAAAACAACTTATGGAGAAAGGATAGCCTTTCAACAAATGATGCTGGAAAATTGGATGTGAATATGTAAAAAATGAACTCTGTACCCTATCAAAAAATTAATGAAATAAATTATAGTTCTGAATGCAATACCATAAGTTAGAAAATTTGTATAAGAAAGCATGCAAGAAATATTTGTAATCTTGGGTTAGGTAATGATTTCTTTAGACATAACACTCATAACACAACCTATAAAAGAAAACTTGATAAATTAAAACCTCTACCCTTATAAATACATTGTTAAAAAATAAAAATATCAGTGATTAGGTGGAACAAAATATTTGCAAATTACATTAAAGGACTTGAACTATACAAAGAACCCCAAAAACACATTAATGAGGAAAAGCCAAAACAACATCCAATAAAAAAATGAGGAAAATATTTAAAACAGCACTTCATCAACTAGGCATATGGATAAAAAACACAGTCATGGGAAGATTCTCAACATCACTAGTCATCAGGACAATAGAAATTGAAACAATAAGAAATCACTACACATCTACTCAAGTGGCCAGAATTAGTAAATGGATGAAACTAGAGAATATTAGGCTAAGTGAGGTTAGTCAATCAGAAAATCAAGGGTCGTATGTTTTTTTGGATGCTAGAGAGAAAAAGGAAACAAAGGGGGCTTCAGATAAATGAGGAGGGAGACCAGTGGGGTAATGGAAGGGGGTTGGGAGAGGGGGTTGGAAAGGGGAAAAAGGAGAAGTGATGAAGGAAAGTTCAAATAATGCTACATCTATATATGAAAGTATATATATGAAAGTATATCACGACCAGTCTCACTAACAGGTATGGGGAGGGATGGATAATGGGGTGGGGCCCAGAGGGAAACACCAAGTGTTGTGTGCATGCATGTTTGCAGCACTTTGAACCCCATTATGATATATAATAATAAATCACCAGTAAAATTTTTTAAATATATATTTACATGCACTTACAAAAAAAAGTGACCATACTGAGCGTCACTGGGGATATAGAGCAACCGAAACAAGTACTTTAGAAAGCAGCGTGACAGGTTGTTAGGATATTAAATATACACTTACCATATCGCCCAGCCTTTCCACTTCTCCATATTTCCCTAAGAGGTCTCAAAGCATATGTAACTACACAAAAAATATTCATCAATTTTAACAGCTTTATTTGTAATAGCCTCCAAATTAGTTTCCTAGGACTGCTGCAACAAATTACCACAAATTTAGTGGTTTATAATAACAGAAACATTTCCTCTCACAATTCTGAAGGTCAGAGTCTGAAATCAAGTGGTGCCTAGCAGAATCCCCAGAGACACAATTCTAAATGACAATATCCCAAATGCTGAAAACTTGAAAAATCAAAATACCTAAAGTCTAAAATCCCCCAAATCACAAATTTGAAAGATTAAAATTCTGAATGGTGAAATCGTGAAAGTCAAATTTTCTTTTTAGTTTAGTTTGTTTTTCTTTTCTTCTTCATATTATTTTAAATAATTTGAAGAGAATTTACTATCATAAACTGTTTTCATTTTTACAATTTGCCATGCTATGCATTTTATCTTCACATTATTTCCAATACTGGAAGTATAAACTGGGTAAAAGTGTTTAGATGTTCTAACTCATGTTATTCACTTTTTGAAAAAAATTTAATTTAATTTTTTAATCCCCTGGGATTGAACCCAGGGGAGTTCTACCTCTGAGCTACACCCCAGACCTTTTTATTTTCATTTTGAGACAGGGTCTTGCTAAGTTACTACATGTTGGTCTTGAACCTGTGATCCTCCTGTCTCAGCCTCCCAAGTACTGGTATTACAGGCATGCACCACTACACCCAGCATTGTTTTTTGCAAAATTGTCTCCACATAGGTAGATTATCACAATATTGACTTTATGTGTAAATATTGTGCATGTGAATAAGAATATTGAAATTTCCTTAATAAAAGAAGAGATGTCATTTTTGTATATCAACATTTGTGAAAGATAAAATTTCCTGAGCTCTTGGCTCTTTGGCAACTGGATATATGACTTAATGTTTTGATTTGAACATGTTATTTTGGGGAACACAATTTAATCCACCTATGGTCCTAAACTGGAAATAACCCAAATTTCCATCAACAAGGAATGGGTAAATTGTTGTACATCCTCATAATGAAATATACTCGGTAATAAAAAGAAATGAACTATTAATACGTAAATAACCTAGACAGATTTCAAGATAATTCTGCTGAGTGAGAAAACACATTATTGCATGATTCAATTCATTTAAAATTTTGAAATTGCAAACTAATCTATGACGACAGAAAACTGTGTATTTGTTGTATAGGGAGCAAGTATGAGAAAAAGGAAAGAGCAAATTACAAAAGTACATGAGAAAACTTATGGAGGGAAAGAATATATTCATTATTTTGACTGTGATAATGGTTTCACGTCTATATATATATATATATATGCTAGTCTATATGGTTGTTAGTATTTGCCCTGCCTCTGAGTGCTTCCTTTGGTAAAGTTCTTTGTATTAGTCAGGGTTCACTAGAGTAACAGAACTCACAGGATGTATATATGGTTAAAGGGGATTTATCAAATCAATTTACAGTCCAAAGCAGTGTAGTCCCAAGTGGCTGCCTGCATGTGGAGAGCCAGAGGAACCAGCAGCTGGTCGAGCCGTCCAAGAGCTGGAGCCTCAGAATAGGAGTGATCAATGATGCAGTCCCAGTGCAAGACGGAAAGGCCAGGAAACTCTCTGGAGACACAAGGGTGAAAGTCCAGTTTGAAGAGCTGAAGGCCAATATCCCAGGTGAGAGCAGACATGCTTTTCTCAGGAAGAACCACACATCCCTTCATGCAGCTTTCTGCTTCTTTTTATCCAGGTCCTGTGCCTATCATAACAGTGCTGCCCACTTTCAGCAAGGTCTTCTCCTTTAATCTGCTGTTACATAAGCCAATCACTTCACCAACACACTCAAAGTCACATGATCTTAGGTGTTTCATAATCCAGTCAAGCCGACAATCCAGATTAACCATCAGACACTTTGATCACTCCATGTGATTCTGATTCAAAGAGGTGCCCCAACTCCTCTGCCAAGGGAGGCTTAAGAGAAATATATTTGGAGACTATTTTGAATGCTAACAACAAGAGGCCCTAGCTCTTGAAGGTTGAAGTATTGAGAGTCACCATTGTTGGTTTAAATAAAATCCAGTTTATTTAAAATCCAGCTTAAAATCCACCAGTGTTGATTTAAATAAAATCCAGCTCATTTCCAGATGGAAGCAGGGATAAATGGAAGCAAAGGAGAAAATAAACCCTGGTGATATCAGTAGAATACCCAGACTCTGCCATTCCTAAGTCACATTTAACATTGGACTTCCTAAATAAGTGAACCCCGAAATTTATCTTTTAGGCAAAACATAGTCTGAGTTGAGTTTCTTTAACCACAACTTTCAAAATGCTGAATCCAAATTCATATCACTTCAGAATTGAAGCACGCAGCACTGCCTTCCTGTACTAGCCAGAAAGAATTTTCCAGGGACAACGTCGCCTTGGGAGGTAATGCACAATAATTAAACTAAGTACAATGCAGACACACAAAGAATAGTGCTCAGGGATTTCATAATACAGGAACACATAGACCTCAAATAATTTCTTCAGAAACCTGCCCAGAGAATGACATTGTCTTGTCCTTTGGAGACAACAGAAGAACACAGGGTAGAATTGTCTAGAATGGTCCCGTCAGATTGACCTAGCTTCTGTTTCTGAATAAAATGCCCGCCAGCTAGATGAATGAGGAGTTTTTACTGTAACAGAACATTGAGTTCCAGACAGCCCCGCCTCACCCCTTGACCTCGGTAGGGCCGCATCTTCCCTTGGGCCCTCAGCTTCCTCATCTGTGAAATGAGGCCATTTCGACATTTGTGTTCTTCAATTCCCTGATTTAACTTTTTTTTTTTTTAATAAAGGAGAAAAGGATATCTGACTGGTGGATGAGAAGGGTGGGCTCTTCCTGGAGGGACCTACCAGGTTTCTGAAGACTGGATCTTCCTCTAGAGCAAGGCCCTTCCTTCAGCAGTGAGTGGGTCAGGGCGAAAGTCAGATACACCCGAGGGAAAGGTTGAATGGAAACAGGACCCTCCCACCCCCACCACCAAAAGCTGAAGTTAGACAACTCTGGTTAGAGAACCACAGGGATATCAGGAGACATGCCTACCCCCCGCCAGGGTTTCACTTAGGCACCTGCAGGGAAAGTTTCCAATATGGCGGAAACAGCACAGGCTCACTGAGCTGTGATGCGAATGCATATCTACAAGGGGGAAAGATTTTCAGACTGAATAAAACCTCTCACGTGGCAAGCTCATGGCTGTTTTTCCACTCCAGAAAGGGGCCATTCCAGACCCTTTGTCTGGAAAGTACCTCTTTGTTCCATGCTATTTTCTACCCAGGAGAAGCAGCCCTTTCTGAACCCTTTCTCCCAAATATAACCCAGCCCTTTTCTCTGGAATGTAACCCCTGTATCACGGCTTCCTTTACACTGTGCTCTCACCTCCCTACATAAACCTCTTATGCTCCCCTATTATTACTCTCCATTTGAAATATTTCTCTTGGAAAGAACAAGAATCGAGGAGAGATAACTGCCCTGTAACAATTTATTTCTAGAAGAGTTTATCACCCTAGAACACTGTAAAATTTGAGGCTAATTCTTTGCTCTATGGGCTGTTCTGGACATTGTAGGCTGTTTAATAGAATTTTTGGTCTCCTACCTATTTAATACAACTCCACCCCCATTATAATTACCCCAAATGAAGTGTCCCCTGGGATAGGGGAAATCAGCCCTAGTTGAAGACTTTTAGAAGCTTTCTGAGGGAGTAGAGTACTCTGCTTTGGGGTCAGGGGGACTAATCAAGGAGGCAGTGGAGAGGTGCTGGCCTCACAGTGGCTCTTGGGGTCTTAGGGGAAGTGGTCAGAAGCAAACAGTGTGGTGTTCAATGAGATTCAGTAGAAGATGGGGTGAACACTACTTAGAATGGGGAACAAGAAGCCTGAATGTGAGTGCATTTGAATGTCAGAGAACAGACTCAATTGCAAAAACCAGAGGCAAAGAGGCAAGTAATGATCTAGGGTATAAAGAAGAAATTTTTGATGACAGTCTAGAAAGCCAACATTCCCCTTGGGTCCACATTGGCTGCACCACGGTCATGAGCCTGTGCTGAAAAGGGTCTGCTTCCATCCCTAGACACCTGGGGACAATAGCTGGAGCACTGTCACACAGAAGTTGGGAGAGGGGTTCCTCCACCTAGAGAAGAGTGGGCTGGGATGCTCCGACAGAGCCCTCCTGCTGAAAGGGTTCCTGGTATCCCCTCCTTCTACCCTGCCTCCCCAGGGGAGTCGTTCTATTTTTTTCCATGATGATGATGTTGATGATGATGATGATTACATATGGAGAATCCAAATAAAGTTGGTTCCTTTTTACTAATCATTTTGCTTCCCTTAAGGGGCTGGCTTACTCCTTATGGGCCTGGTGAGTCCATAAAAAGACTGTTACATTGGACTCTTTTTGTTTAATTTGCTCAGTCTCTTCGTTTGGACTCCTACCTTCCGTTGCATGCCATGGGTAATTCACAATTTGGTTAAAGGTTACTAGGGATATTGAGTAAGAACTATGCCATCGAGAGACTATAGCACAGACTACAAAAGAGACAAAGAAAACAATTGTTCAGTCTGCTCCCCCCACAAGACATTATGAATCCTTATCTCAATAAGGAGAACTGGTAGAGGGTGGGAAAGATAAATAAGGACCAAATATATTAGCAGGCCAGGCCTATGGGACATGTAGAATCTCAGGTTAGTTTGTCCCTGAGAGATAACGAATGTGGTAAGTCAACAAAGAGGTAGCAGAGGATCTAGGGTTCCAGGTCAGGCCGTGAGGATTGGAATGTAGAAAGAGGTTGCACATTTTTTCATCCTAAGTGGAGACTTCAGTAAAAATGCACCTTTTATTCTCCCTACACACACATACACACACACATACACACAAACACATAGCGTGCTGAACCCAGGGGAATTTTACCTCCAAGATACACCCCCAGCTCCCCTTTTTTATTTTGAAACCGTGTCTCGCTAAGTTGATGAGGGTCTCACTAAGTTGCTGAGGTTGGCCTCGAACCTGTGATCCTTCTGTCTCAGCCTCCAAAGTACTGGGATTACAAGTGTGTGTCACTGTGCCTGGCTTATTGATAATTTTTAAGAGGACCCACTCACTGCATAGCAGGAGGGACAGTGTGTGTGTGTGTGTGTGTGTGTGTGTGTGTGTGTGTGTAAGGGGGAGAATTGATTTAGTCCAATCCAGTAATCTTAGTATGATAAACATTTTTCTGACTATATAAGCACTTGAAGCACATGGTACAAAGTCCGAACAATACAGGAAAATAAAGGAGCAAGGAAAAATCACTCGGAATTCTACCATTCCTATGGAACTGGTGACTCATGCACTTACTGGTGACTATATTTTGCTGATTTGATCACTTGAGCAGTCTCTCTGGGATGGATGCTTGGGCTTTCAGGTCTCCTCCCCTGCCCTTTCTCTTCATCTGGCTCCACGAAGGGGCTCCCTGTCACTTCCTGCCCAGCAGAGTACAAGGCTCCTTGGTCGCGGCTCCTCTTGTCTCCACAGCACTGTTTCTTTCCCTTAGTTTCTCCTGTCATTCTTAGTTGATGTCAGGGGGCTGGAATGATTCATGGTTCCATGTTCCTTGCCTTGAACTGCCCTTAGTTTAATGGGTCCTTCCACACTCCTGCTGAGGCCCTTCTGAATCTCTGGCACGTCCTTCATTTGGTTCCCTTGTCTCTACCAAGACAGGTCAATTGATAGGCCCATTGGTGCACACATGAGCTGCTTTCTGAGGCCATATGAGAATAGCAAGAATTTTTTTATATTCATTTATTGGTGCATTGTAATCATACATTTTGATAAGTGTCAGGGTAGCAGAAGTATGCATGCACACATCGCTCATTTAGCCCTCCCTCAGTTCCCACTCTATTCTCTCCCCCTTCCCTCCTTTTTGTGCTCAACATAGTGATTGACTTTGATGAGTTTGTGCATATATATCATTTCCATTAGTGTGTTTCCCTCCACCCCCTCCCATCTCCCTCAGTTAAGTCACCCTCTTTGCTCATCTAAAGTTTTCTCCTTCTTTGTCTGGAGTCCCTTCTAAGTCCCATTCTCCCTAGCTTCCACATATTAGGGAGAACATCTGACTTTTCACTCTTTGTGACTGACTAATCTCACTTAGCATAATGGTCTCCAATTCCCTCCATTTTCCTGCAAATGATGTAATTCTGTTCTTCTTTATGGCTGTGTAAAATTCCATTGTATACATATCCCATAGCCTTATAATCCATTCATCTGTTGATAGACACCTTGGCTGGTTCCAAGGTTTGGCAATTGTGAATTGTGCAGCTATAAACATAGATACACATGCATTAATCTGGTAGTTTAGATTCAGTTCTTTTGGATAGATGCCTAGAAGTGGTATTGCTGGGTCATATGGTAAGTTCATTCCCAGAGAATAGCAAGAATTCTTGCTACCTGCCCACAAAGTGGGGGCAGCCTCAGGATGATGTGGGTCAGAATCCAGAGTCAAGTTCCACAACGCACACCATTCCTCTTGACTCATCTGTACCAAGGGCTCTCTTGGCCCAAACCTTGAGCAGTGACACTGGGCCTGTCCCATCGCTGTCTCCTCTGCCCACCCACTCTGCTCTGTCTTATCTATACTGGCCTGCAGGACTAGAAAGGGAGACTCTCTCCCTCTTATCATCCCCAACACTATCTCTCTCTGCTTTTCCCAGAAGCTAATGTAGTAGAAGAGGAGAAAAGAGAGACGAGTTGACTGGCTTACTAATCATGGAAACAGCCTGTTAGAAAATGCAAATAACAGAATGTTTTTGAATCTGGGTCAGCCCACTGAAGACAGGATAAAAGCAAATGGACTGCTCCCCCCCAGACGATCAGGTTTCTATAGCATTCTTGAAGATTATAAGTTCTTTCCCTGTCTGGAAGTTTTAAAATTGGATGTTTCATATTTCATAAATCTGCTTCACTTTCATTCTCGGCCAGAAAAGATGCTCCTTTTTGGTCCCTCATACCCTCCGGTCATCGGGCTGGTTGGATGTTTTTTAGGTACCTCAGGGGAGCGGCTGGAATCACGCATGCTCACATCCCTGACATGTAGCTCAGTGCTGGGCACACAGCTAGCTCCCCACAAACAGCGTTTGAAGGGAAGAACGGCCAAATCAATGCCAGATCAATGCTGTTCCTCGTGGCTCAAGTTTATTTTGTTTGAAGCAGAGGAACAAAGCAGACGCCCCCTCCAAGGTCGTGCGTGATTCTGTGAGCCCCGGTACACATTCCCAGGGCTAGACAGCAAGATATAAAAATCTGTCGATGATTTTATGCTGTCCACCTAGCCGGCTGCTCTGCGCGTACTGACATCTGTAAACAGGTCATTTGTATTCTTCTGTCACCTGCGTTACTCTGAAGGAACATCCCTTCGGTTCACAGAAATTAGTTATCCCGCGGGCTAGACAGATGATGGATAGGTGGCCCTTCACTGGCCCAGCTCGGTTTGGAAAAGGCCAGATTCCTTCACTGTCCCCACAGTGTGTTGATGCGCGTGATTAGAGAGCCAGGGGCACACTCAGGGTAGAAGCACGAGAAGCAGACGTTTCTCCCCCAAGGGAGCTATCCCAGGCGACCCAGGACTGCCATTGCACGGAGCCTTCTATTACATCCTACCTACTCCCCACCCTCCCTAGAGAGAAACCGCGGGGCTGCGACTCAGAGGCTGCCCATCTGCTTCCTCAGCGGGGCCTTTCTCTGCCTAATTGTCCATTGCCTCTTCCTGTTCTCTTTTAAAAGCCAAGCGGTCAAAGCAGAAATAATTGTTTTAGGATGTTGCCAGGGAGAAATGCGAAATCTACCTGCTTTGGGATTCCAAAATCCATTTTATTTCTTTTTCTAAATAAAAGCAGGGCATTTATTGGTGTGCCTTCTTTGGGCACCTCCCTCATTTTTATTGATTCCTCTAGCAGAACTCTCAAATGTTCAGTCTTAGTCGGGCGTGGTGGCACACGCTTGTAATCCCAGTACTTGGGAGGCTGAGACCAGAGGATCCAGGTTCATGGCCAGCCTCAGCTACTTAGTGAGGCCCTCCGCAACTTAGTGAGACCCTGTTTCAAAATAAAGAATAAAAAATAGGGCTGGGGGTGTAGCTCGGAGGTAGAATGCCCCTGGATTCAATCCCTAATCCTCAGTACTGCAAAAAAAAAAAAAATGTTCACTGTTCCCTCATAGGATAGAAAGAATATTCCCTCCAGCTCTGTAACTGGCCTGACACCATCCAGCCTGTCTCTGGGCCAATGGACAAACCTGGTCATGGTCTGGGGCTTAGGGTCCACTGGGACATAGAAGATAAGCTCAGGGGGAGCCTTGACCCCTTCTAGAGAGTTCTAGGACATCATGAGCACATCATGAAAAATATCTGGATTTAATTCTCTGCTCTTATCTTTGATGCCTTTGACTATTCCCAGAAGACAAACTTAAGTGTATTACTCGTAAACACTCTAAGGAGTGTGGCGTTTTATGTGTCTTGTAAAATGCTATTGATAGGCATATCAACGAAGGTGCTTGTAATGGTTTGTTGTTACCGGATCCACAATGCCAGTGAGAAAGTTGCTTTTCTGCTGCCACACATTTCTTGCAAATACTCCCCATTGCTTGAACATGGAGCTCAACTTTTTGTATCCGTTGAGGCTGAAAACTGTACTAGTTTTACTAGGGCCATCAGAATGAAATACCATGGACTGGGTGGCTTACACAACAGAGATTTATGTCCCAGGGTTCTAGAAGCTGGAAGTAGGAGATCAAGGTCGGCAGGTTGGTTTCCTCTGCCGCCCTCTCCTTGGCTTACAGACAGCTGTCCTCTTGCTGGGTCCCCGTGGTTCTTTCTCTGTGCTTGAGCATGTGTCCAAATTTCTTCTTTTTTTTTTTTTTTTTTTGGTGGAACTGGGGATTGGACGCGGGGCGTTCTACCTCCGCGCTATTTTTTTTTATACTTTATTTTGAAACCGGGTCTCATGAAGTTGCGGAGGGCCTCACTAAGGAGAGAGAGAGAGAGAGAGAGAGGGAGAGACAGAGACAGAGAGAGAGCTGAGGTTGGCCGCGAACCCGGATCCTCCAGTCTCCACCTCCCAAAGTACTGGGATTACAAGCGTGCGCCACCACGCCAGGCCTCAAATTTCTTCTTAAAAGGACACCAGTCATAACGGTCTAGGGCCCACCCTAATGGCTTAATTTTAATTGCCTCTTTAAAGGCCCTATCTCCAAATGCAGTACTAAAGGGCTAGTGCTTCAAAATAAGAATTTTGAGGGGACACAGTTTGACCTATAACAAATACGTAAGGTTTTTCCTCCCCTGAATATTCTGGCATTTATACTTTTATTCAATCCTCATCATGATTTGGAATAGTGGTATTGATTATCTATCTGGCTGGATGCTGTGTGTGTGTGTGTGTGTGTGTGTGTGTGTGTGTGTGTGTGTGTATGATACTGGGGATTGAACCCAGGGGCATTCTACCTGCAAGCTATACCCCTCAGCCCTATTTTATTTATTTTTTTATTTTGAAACAGGGTCTCGCTATGTTGCTGAGGGCTTGCTAAGTTACTGAGGCTGGCCTTGAATCTGCAATCCTCCTGTCTCAGCCTCCCAAGTACTGGGATTACATATGTGTCCCACCGTGCCTGACTAGCCTGATGCTTTGAACCTGCTCTACCCATCCATAGAGGACCCCCAAGGCTGCCTATGGGAATTTCTTGGCAATAGAATTCATTTTCAAGCTAAACTTGTCTTTGCCCCTGCTAGTACTACAGCGCCTTTCACCTGCAACTTCTGGCTCCCACAGCCCACCTTCATACTTGCTGGGCTTCTTCCAGTTCCTCCTCCACCAAGCCCAGCTCAGTAAGAGTTAATGTGCAGATTTGAAAAATGAAACAAATGAGATCAAGCGACTTTCTCCATGTCACACTCCGGCAGGTGGCAGACATGCTTCTGACCCCTCTCTCAAGTCTCTCATCCTTTCTTTGTCTCACGTAATCCCATGATGGGAATTAATTAAAATGAATAAAACCTCTGCTTACAATCATTAAGCCTCGCATCAGACCTTTAAAAACATCATCTAAGGAAGTACCCTTATCAGTCCTCTGTCTATTAAATCAACTAATCTGTCAACCAGAGAGAGAATAATTTCTTCTTTTTCTGATGACAAAAATTCCTCACTTCCTTTCAGGAAGAAGCACAGGGGAGGAATTCTTTTGTATTTCATCCTGATACTGTGGTTCTTCCATTGATCAAATTATGTGTTTTGAAGCTCTTGGGATCAGTCGCTGGAATTTCTGACCTTGGTGGAGGTCAGAGCCCTTGCGGTCAGCATTTCTTATTTCCACCAGTAATTCAGAGGGTTTCTTTCTGAGTTGCCATAGCTTCACCTTTGATTTATAATGTTCAAAAAAGATCCTCTGACTGTCTCTGATTTTTAAAACCATGATTTGGGGCCCCGTGTGCGACTTCTTGTCATAGCCAAAACGGATTTCCTGAGGTTTCCTTTCATGGTGAATTAGAAGTTGCTTTTCGATCTGACTTTGATCTCTGCTCTTGGGGGTTTCTTTAAGTTCCTTCTAATTGAGTTAACTGAGAATCAGGTGACACAGACAGGAAAAACCTCCCTTCTCTTTGGCCAGTTTGTCTACTGGGAAGAAATGTGCCTGGGGTTCTATGAACTGGCAAAGACTCAGCAGGGAAAAAAATCTCCCCCTATATATATGTTAAATACTCGCACATTCTTGGGAGCCCTAACACAGCAGTAGCATTCAATATATATGTCCTGCTGCTTTCCTTACTTTTAAAAGCAATTTTATGGAGGTGTCATTTACATAAGATAAATGCACACTTTTTTTGAGAGATAATATTTGTACATCTTTATGGGTAAAAGTGCAATTTGATACATGTATACAATGTCTACTGATCAAATTAGGGTAATAGTCATTTCCATCTCCTTAAACATTAATTATGTCTATGTGTTGGTAACTTTCTTGTTTTTCTAGTTTTTTTTGAAATATAGAGTTAAGCTGGGTGTGGTGGCGCACGCTTGTAATCCCAGTACTTGGGAGGCTGAGACAGGAGGATCGCAGGTTGGCGGCCAGCCTCAGCTACTTAGTGAGGCCCTCCACAACTTAGTGAGACCCTGTTTCAAAATAAAGAATTAAAAAATAGGGCTGGAGGTTTAGCTCGGAGGTAGAATGCCCCTGGGTTCAGTCCCCAATACCACAAAAAATAAATAAATGAAATACAGAGTTATTAGAAGGATAAACAATAGTTATCCTTCTGTGCTATAGAGAAGCCCAACTAATTCTTCCTATCTTTGTTTTGGTGCCCCTTCCATAACTTCTTTTCATCTCCCTCCTCCCAGCCCTTCCTTCCTACTCTATAGTGATCACTATTCCACTCCTTTCTACTATGATATTTACTTTTAGTTTCCAAACATAAGTTGAGGAAATGTGGTATTTTTTTTTCTGTGTCTAGCTTATTTCTCTTAATATAATAACACCCAGTTTCATCCACGTTTCTGCAAGTGACAGGAATCCATACTTCTTATGGCTGAAGATTATTCCTTTGGGCATATGTACCACGTATTTCTTATCCATTCATCCATTGATGTATACCTTGGTTGATTCCATACCTGGGCTGTTGTGAATAGTGCTACAGTAAACATTGGAAAAATGTATACTTTTTGAAAAAAAATTCAATGAGTTTTGACAAATGTATAGACCTGTATAACCATCACAGCAGCCAAGACAGGAGCATTTGCTTTGCATTTTCCTAATAAATAAAAATAACTGTCATTTTGGTAGGGCTTGGGGGAATCAAGATTATTGTCATTTTAGCAAAATATTTCAACACATGAGCACAGGTATCTTTCCAGTAAAAGTTCTTCTTTAACTTAATTTAAGCAATGTTTGTTTTGTAGGTTTGATTAAAATAAATTTAATCAAAGAAATACATGTATTTATTTGATTAAATTTATTTTAAGTATTTTATTCTTTTTGGTGCTATTGTCAGTGAACATTTTTATTAATTTTGTTTTCAGACTGTTCATTGCTAATGTATATACATATAACTGATTTTTATCTTGTATCTTGTAATGTTTCTGCATTCATTTATTAAATATAATAGATTTTGTGCATATATTACTGTAGTAATATAGTATATGTAGTACACTATATATATATATAGTATATGTAGTATAGTTTCAATTCCTTTGGTATGATACCCAGTAGTGGAATAGCCCGATCATATGGTGGATCCATTCCAAGTTTTCTGAGGAATTTCCACACTGATCTCCATAGTGGTTGAACTAGTTTCACAGTGGCCAAATTATGGGACCAACCTAGGTGTCCATTAACAGATGAATGGATTACAAAATTATGGGAAATACACACAATGGAATTATACTCAGCAATAAAGAAGAACAAAGTAACACCATTTACAAGAAAATGGAAGGACCTGCAGAACATTATGTTAAGTGAGATTAGCCAATCACAAAAAGAGAAGGGTCATATGTTTTCATTAATATGTGCAACTTAGGGAGTAGTGGGTACACAAAAGGGACTCCAGACGATGATAATGGAGAACCCTCAGTGGAGCAAGGGAAGTGGTATAAGGGAAGGGGAAAGGCAAGAAAGAAGTGAATCAATGGAATTATAAACAATGTGTACATATGAGAATATACCAATGTCATTCTCGGTACTCCATATGGGGGGGAGAGGGGGGGGTACTAAGAGCTGTGTGCATGTATGTTAATATCAAATTGATATTCATTGTGATGTGAGAGTACAATGCACCAATAAAAACATGTTTAAAAAATAATAGATTTTGTGGATTTTTTCTATTTTGAACTCGTATCTTATAATGTCTCTACATTCATTTACTAAATCTACTATTTTTTGTGGATTTTTTTCTAGTTCTTATATACAAAATCATGCAACTGGGAATATAGTTTTACTTCCTTTTCAAAGAATAGCCTTTAACTTCTTTTACTTGTCAATTTCTCTGGCCAGAACTTCCAATATATATACTGGATATAAGGGTAAAAGTAGGCAACCTTGTCTTTTTCCTGATTTTAGGAGAAAAGTCTTCAGTTTTTCACCACTGAGTATAATATTAGCCAGGTGGGTATAGGTGTGTGTGTGTGTGTGTGTGTGTGTGTGTGTGTGTGTGTTGTACTAGGGATTGAACTCAGGGCCTCACACATGTTACGCAAGTGCTCTACCACTGAGCTGCACTCTCAGCCTCTCTCCCCTCTCTTAAAATTTTGAGACAGGGTCTTACTAAATTGCCCAGGCTGACCTTGAACTTTCGATCCTCCTGCCTCACAGCCTCTTGAGTTGCTAGGATCATAGGCATGCACCACTGTGCCTGACTAGCTGTGGGCATTTTATAGATGTCCTTTATTGTATTGAAGATGTGTCCTTTCATTCCAGGTTTTCTGAGTATTTTATCATTTGCCAAATATTTTTTGTGCATCCATTGTGATGATCATGTATTTTTACCTTTTTCCCCCCATTCTATTAATATCACATATCACATTGATTGATCCTGTATGTTGAGCCACCCTTGCTTTCCTGGGATAAGTCCCAAGTGATTCAATTTCATTTTTGAATAGTATTTTGTTGGCAGTGTTTTCTTTAGAAATTGAAATAATTTACTGTTATTTTCTAACTTGCTTTTTTGGTGACATGAAGTCAGTAGTCATTATTTTCTTCCTCTGTTTTACAATTTCCCCTCCGTCACTGGGTTTCAGTGGTTTTATTATGATGTACCTTGTCCTGATTTTACTTTGTTTCTTCTACTCCAGGCTTAATGTTTATTTTCTTAGTTTGGGAATTACAGTTCCCATTGCACTTGGGAAGTTTTTGTCCATAACTTATTCAAATATTTTCTTGTACTCATTCCCTTCCTCTGAAACTTCAATTGAATATATATTAAACTATGATATTGTCTCACAAGTCACTAAGGAGCTATAGTTTTTTAAAAATTATTTTGTCTTTTTTCTCTGTGTTTCAGCTTGCATAGTCAATTTTGTTCGAGCCACTGATCTTTTTTTCTAAAGCTTTTCATCTTTCCGATGCATCAAGACCACTGCGTTGTTCTTTGTTTTATCTTCTTGTGCTTCCATCTAGAAAGTGCCTCCAAGAAGAAATCCAGAGCAATTATAGTGCTCACCTTGTTTGATTCCCTTTCTCTGGGATCACAGTCTTAAAATGCTTGTTGTCTGGTGCCTGGAGGTAATGGGCTCCTGTGTTTAACCAGTTTCCAAGTTGTTTCAGAGGGTGGGAGGGTTTGGTGTTAGTTGTTCCTTCATGGCCAGAAGCACGGTTCCTGCTGCTTTTCTTCACTTAGTGCCTAATGAATAGTTTGGCTGCAGCTTTTTAACTGATTAGTATAGATGTGTCTAAATGGTTCCTTGACTTTAAAACTGATAGATAAATCAGGAGCTCTGTCTCTGTGACTTCAGAGATTTCCAGCAGGAAGTAGGGAATGTTTGAACTAAACAATTGTGTTAAACTAGTACACAAATCCAATGACCTGTCTCAGACCGATTTGCATCTCCAGAATGTAGGAGAGAATGTGCTTATCTCTTGCTATGGTTTTCATGTCCTTACCAGAACTCGTGTTAAATCAAATCCTCATTGTTAGGTATTAAGGGCTGGGACCAGGTGAGACTGTTAAGATGTGACTGGGACATGAGGAATCTGCCAACACGGAATGATGAATCCATTCATGGGTTGATGGTTAGTAGACTAATGGGTTATTGTGAGAGTAGCTTTATTATAAAAGGGAAATGTGTTAGCCAGCTTTGCAGCATTACAATGGAACACCTGAGGTAACTAACTTATACACAGAAAAGATTTATTCGTCTCAGCGTTTTGGAGGTTCAAATGTATGGTACTTGCATCTGCTCAGTTCTGGTAAGGATGGTGGATGGAGCATGCTCACATCTTGAATAAGGGCAGACAGAGAGGAAGGAAAAGGCCAAGTCTCACAATCCCATTCAAGGGCACACTCCCATGACCCAGGGCCTCCCACAATGCCACACCTCTTAAAGATCCATAGTAACTCCCAAGAGCACTATGCTGATGACCAAACCTTTAACATATGAACTTTGGGGCCACTTCCCTTATCGAAACCATGGCAGGAGCTCTGGCTTGCTTGCTCTGGCTTGCTGTGTGATACCTTCTCTCCTGTCATGACCCAGCAGGAAGGCCCTCACCAGATACTAAGCAGAAGCTGATGCCGTGTTCTTGGACTTCCAGAACCATGAGCTAAATTACTCAATCTGTAGTATCCAGTTACAGTAACCGAAAATGGACTGAGATGCTCATACTCAAGTCAGTCTTATTGAGAACACATTGATTTCCATACTATCTGCTTATAAGAAGTGGATGTTGGCCCAAGGTATTCTAAAAGACACCATAGTCACCAACAGGTAAACCTGGATAGACCTATTTTTATATCTCTTACTCATACTTCATGTATCTATTTGGGGAATGCCATATGTAATTTGGTACAACACCTGTAAAATGAAAGAGGAACTATAATTTCAAAGGGTTGGAAAGACATTTCATTATCAAGAAAACTTACCATATATTGTGTACCAACTATGTGGTAGGTATTATATGTATAATATTTCTAATCACCATAATTGTGCTAAAAGGAAGAGATTCTATTTCCCATCTTACTGAGGCAGGCACAGCAAGATAAGGTCCCTGGCTAAGTGGCAGGTAAAGCCAGAATTTAAATTCCTATCAGATGTGCTCAGAAGTGTTTTTTTTTTTCCTACTACTGCATTGATATCTGTGGATTCTGAAAAAGGATAGAAACCATAGGCTCTTGCTTATCTCCTGATTTATACTTTGTGGAAGAATGGCCATTATTCTTCTCTCAGCAATAGTTCCTTAGTATACAAATACCACTAACTAATTTTATCACTAAAGGGTCTGATAGAATTCTTGAGTGCAAGGATTCTCATGTTTTAGCTCAGTTCTCCTTTACACTTGAAGCTTCGACCTGGTCAGGTCCCAGTTCTTCCTCTGAGGTCTTTCTCACGCCGTATTCCCTCATCATTGACTTACAGGCACAGCATGAAGATTGCTGCATGGAAAAATGGTGGCGACTGCAGCTTCAGCATGGATCGTATTTATGTTATTCACTTAGTTACTCTCAAATTTTAAAAAAATGCAGGTCAATAATCACACTTAGGTTCTTTAAACTCTAAAGATTAAATTAATCTTTAATGTCAAAATCGGATCTTTTGTTAATAATAAAATTAAATAAACTCTATAAGCCTACATGCATGTAGATATTTTAAGGGTTAATAAGATTTGCTACTTCTCTGTGCCTAGTACTTGGAATTTAATGTGAGAAAAGTAAGGTATAGTTTGAAAACACTTTCAATAGTCTGGGATTGAAAGAAAGCATTTCAGGTGCAGAAAACAAATTGAGCCTGCCTACAAATCACTTGCAGTATGAGATTTGGAGAGCCTGTTCAAAAAAATCCATTTTTATTCCTATTTTTCCAATTGACAGTCATATTAGCTCCTGGCTTTTGTCAATGGTCCATCTGCAGTTATCTTAGAAATGTACCTGAAAGCAAAGAGAGAGTATTTTCCTTACTGTAAGCAAGACACACTGAGTTCATATTAACAATATCTGAATGGCAAGGTTGCTTCATCTTCATAATTCACCAGCAATTTTCTGGAACCAACAAGTTATATTTTGGCCAGAGATAATGAGCCCAATTTTAAAATCATGCGTGTTAATATTTCTAACAATAATTTAAAGATG
This sequence comes from Glis glis, assembly GCA_004027185.1. Lineage (NCBI taxonomy): Eukaryota > Metazoa > Chordata > Mammalia > Rodentia > Gliridae > Glis > Glis glis. Next base: position 1,157 of record PVJS01010426.1, on the reverse strand, counting down.
AACAAAGAATATTTAAGTACCAATTAATTATTTGCTATTTATTTTGATTACCTAGTTTTCTCTTTATGAGGCATTTAAAATTATAGTTGTGAAATGATGGTCATCTATGTGCTGTTTTCATTTCCCTACCTGTGTGTGTGTGTGTGTGTGTGTGTGTGTGTGTGTGTGTGTGTTACTGGGGATTGAACCCCAGGGTGCTCTACCACTGAGCTATACCCTCTGTCCTTTAAAAATTTTTTTACTTTAAAACATGGTCTAAGTTACTGCTCAATGCTGACTCAGCCTCTCAAGTAGTAGGAACATAGGCACGCACCACCACGCCTGGCTTTACCATATTTTAAGCAGAGTGAAACAAGTCATTGTCACTATTTATCTTTGCCTTTCATGTAGAGCCTGGCAGCATGCCTGATAAATAGCAGACTTTTGCAAATTGTATTTAACTTAAAAGAAGCTCAAAATATTTCATTCCCTAAAATATCAATAAAATACAAGGTTAGCTTCACTGTGAAAGTGTACTGAGGATTCTCTACTTTTTTATATATGTATGTGTATACATAATTAGAACAATAAGTAGTATATAAAAATACCTATATTTCTGCCACCCAGCATTAACAGTGACATCAGTGACATTTGATTATATTTGTCTCCTTTAAATAGAAGGAAAACATCACAAATACAAATAAGGTCTTTTTGTGTGTGTGGTACTCGGGATTGAACCCAGGGAGGTTCTCCCTCTGAGCTACACCCCCAGCCCTTTAAAAATTTTATTTAGAAACAGGATCTTTTTTTTTAACATGTTTTTATTGGTGCATTGTAGACTCATATCACAATGAATATCAGTTTGGTGTTGTGGGAATATAATTGTATCTTTTCTGTCAAAGGAGGTAGTTTCACTTAGGCAGCCATTTTGTAACCTGGTAGGGACTTACATTCCTTCCCCAAATTAACATCTCTTAAGAGATTACAGGTGTCGACCCTCCCCCATCTTCCCCTGTAGCTGACCGGGAAGAATGTGAAGCTGGAACTCTGACCAATAGGAGTTCAGAGCAGGAGGAGCTTTGTGTTAGGGATGAAAGACCCACTGGGTTCTTTGTGAAACGTGCTCTCTCACATATCTGGGAGCACCCTTTTTTGCAAAAAAGTAAAATCGCCTTGCC